>PVKS010008350.1:0-68743 GCA_004027875.1 Aplodontia rufa | reverse complement strand
TCTTCTTCCCATGGTTACCAACAGTGAAGCATCAATGTTCAATTATAAAAGGTGACATTTTTGCATCAATGTTCAATTATAAAAGTTGACATTTTTTTCTCATCTAAAAAAAGTCCTTACTAATATAGGGGAAATAATTACTCTAAAAATACTTGGATATAGCCAATTCATAATTAAGTACTCCCATTTGTAGTACTGCCCTGTTATGTAAATTATGTGTGTATATATACACACAAAGTTCACTTTTGTTCATAAATATTTACTTGTATTTGTTACCAAATAGTTTTTTGTTTCTTTTTACTTGATGCTGATCAAGGTATTGAAAATATAGTAGTAAAGAATACAGACATGGTTTCTTCCATCAAGAAGCACATACAAGTAGAGGAACACTTGCATAATAATTACCATTAGCCCTAACTTTCACATTTGTAGGTATGCATATCTTTTCTATGTATGCTGTATGTAATAAGTCAGGTTATTTCTAGTTTAAGCATGTTCATCTTACGAAAACTTCAAGTGGTCATATGTTCAATAGGTTTGAAGACATATAGTACATATGACAGTGCTCTGAACTTCCAACAGAAGGTAGGGTTTCACATGGAATAAGATGATAAAATAAGTGCAATCCTCTCTCAGATTTCAAGTCTTTCTTTTCATCTGAGACTCAAGCATTTATCTCCATATTTTGAAAGAAGGGAAATTAGCTCTACAAATGTTTTTTTTTTCTTTTTTGTAAGAGAGAGGAATAGTGAGAGAGAGAGAGAATCAATTTTATTTAGCTTTTCATGTGGCCTTCATTGCTCAGACACTCTATTGTGTATGCAGTTTGGGGGTTCAAACCTGCATCCTTGCACATGCCAAGCAAGCACTGTGATCAAGGAGTCACTGTTCCAGCTCCTACAAATAAGGCTCTATTTTCATTTTATGACTGGGTCAAAGATGATGACTGAAAAACCTGATATGAAATGTGAAAAAGACTAGACAAATTATTTCATTGAAGCATGTTTGATATTTTGGAGATATTGATCCCTTATCAGTTGTGTGGCTTGCAAATCTCCTAGGTCATGGGTTATCTCTTCACTAGAGGGTTTTCTTTGTTGTGCACAAATGTTTTATTTTGATGGAATCTTATTTGTCTACTTTTGTTTTTGTTGCCTGGATTTTGGGGATCAAATTTTAGAAAATCCTTGCCTAGATCCATGTCATGTAATTTTCTTCTATGTTGTCATTTTTGCAGTTTCCAAGTTTAGGTCTGATGTTTAAGGTTTTCATTCATTTTGAGTTGATTTTTGCATGTAGTGTGAGACAAGAATTCAGTTTCATTCTTTTGCTAAGAATATCCACTTTTCCTGGCCCCATATGCTGAGGAAACTCATTTTTCCTATTGTACATTCTTGGCAACTTTGTTGAAAATCAATTGACTATAGAAGTATAGGCTCATTTCCAAATTCTCTGCTCTCCTACATTGGTCAATGTATCAATTTTTACGCCGGTACCATACTGTTTTAACTACTACTACTTTGTAGTATATTTTGAATCAGGTGGTGTGATACCTCCAGCTTTGTTGTTTTTGCTCATTCTACCTTGGCTGTTTGAATTTTTTGTGGTTTCATATGAATTGGGAATTCCATTTTTTATGTCTTCTATGTGTGTGAAAATGACATTGGAATTTTGATGCAGATTACATTCAACCTGTGGATTGCTTTGTATAGTCTGGACTTTTTAACAATATTAATTCTTCAATTCCATAGATATAGGATATCTTTCTATTTATTTGTGTCTCATTCACAATATTTTAGACAGTTTTTTGTTGGTGCATGAAAGTTGTACATAATGATAGGCTTTGTTGTTACATATTCATATGTGTACACAATATAACAATATAATTTGACCAATATCCTGCTCAAGCATTCCCTCCTCCTTCCTCCCATCACATAGACTCTTTTTTCTGCTGAAAGGTACAGAGTTTACTTTTTTCCTCCCCTTCCCTGTGCCCTCCCTTTGTCCCCTCCTAGTGTACCTTCCCCTATACTTCTCCTACCTTTACTCTGCTAGACTTACTTTAGTTCATCTATTAATTTGTATTTGAATGGTTCTTCATGAAATCTTATCCTTCCCATCCCTTTTCCTTTATTTTACTCTGTCTTCCACAAATGAGAGAAAACATGACTTTTGAAATTCTGAGTTTGGGTAATTTTGCTTAGTATGATATTCTCTATTTCCATCCATCTGCCAGCAAATGCCACAATTTCATTCTTTCTAATAGCTGAGTAGAACTCCATTGTATGTATATACCACAATTTCTTAATCCACACATCTAGTGATGTGCATCTGGGGTAATTCCATAATTTAGGAATTATAAATTGTGCTCCAATAAACATTGTTGTGGCTGTGTTGCTTTAGTATGCTAATTTTAGATACTTTGGGAAGATCCTCAGGAGTGGATATCTGGGTCATATGGTGGATCCACACCTGGTTTTTTGAGGAGTCTCCGTACTGCTTATAGAGTGTTTGAACTAGTCTGTAATCTCACCAACCATGTTCATTTCTCGCTACAACCTCAGCAGCATTTATTTATTGTTCATTATATTGATCATTGCCATTCTAACTAGAGTAAGATGAAATATGAATATAGTTTTGCCTTAATGAAATCTGAATATAGTTTTGCCTTGCATTTTGCTTATGCTGGAGATGTTGAACATTTTTCACGTATTTATTGGCCATTGGTGTTTTTTCTATTGAGAAATTTATGTTTATTTCTTTTGCCCATTTGTTGATTGGGGTTTTTAATGTCATTGTTGTAGTTGTTGTTAATTTTTTTTAGTTTGTTGTATATTCTGTATAATAGTCTGTATCAGAGGGGTAGCTAAGATTTTCTCCCATTCTGTAGGTTCCTTCTTTACAGTCTTAATTGTTTCCTTAGCTGGCAGAAGCTGTTTAGTTTAATGGTGTCCCATTTATTGATTCCTGGTTTATTTCTTGCACTTTGGGAGACAAAGTTTGTTTTAAGTGTAAATAAACAATAGTAGGGCTGGAGCCGTGGCTTGGTGTTTTGGGTGCTTGCCTGGGATATGCAAGTACACAAGTTCAAACTCCAGCACCACATACACAACTAAGTGTCAGAGCAACAAAGGCCACATGAAAAACTGAATAAAGTTGATTCTGTCTGTCTGTCTCTCACTCTCACTTTCCATCCCTCTTAAAAAAAAAAGAAATATTAGTGATTACTGTGTGTTCCTATTGCATCCTGCAACTTTATGGAGTTCATCAGTTCTAAGAGTTTTTGAAGGATTATGTTTATATTTTTATATGGAGAAACATATTGTTAGCAACCAGTATCAGTTTCACTTTTTCCTTCTCTGCATAAACGACTTTTTTCTTTCTTTTGTCTTATTGCTCTGACAAGAACATTTAGTACTATGTTAAAGAGAACCACTCTATAGAAAGAAAAAATACAATCTGGTTAGGAAATAGGCAAAATGCTTGAATAGATATTTCTCAAAAGAAGATACACAAATGGCTAATGGATATGTGGAAATGTGCTCAACATCACTAATCATTATGGAGGTGCTAATTTGAGCCAGGATGAGATACCATCTTCTATTTGAATGAACATCACCACACAGACAAAAGATAACAAATATTAGTGAGGACATGAAGAAAAGCAAAGGCTTATATACTGTCGGTGGGAATGCAAATTCATAATACCATTATGGAAAATTGGAAGTTCCCCAAAAAATTGAAATTAGAATTACCGTTTGATCCAGTAATTACACTTCTGGGTATTTACTCCAAAAGATTTGAAATAATTTTGTTGAAGAGATATCTGCATATCGATGTTCATTGCAGCCCTGTTTACAATAAGGAAGAAACAGAATCAATCTAAGTGCCCATCAATGGTTGAATAAAGAAAATGTGCTGTATATATACACAATGGAATACCATTCAGTCTTTATTTAAAAAAAAGAAATTATGTCCTATGTGACAGCATAGATGGAACTGGAGAACGTTATGTTAAGTGAAACAGTTCAAACATGGATAAACAAATACCACAGAAATTTCCTCACTTATATGTGGAATCTGAAATAATCTAATGCACAGAAGGAAATTTTAGAATAGTGATTTAACAAGATTGGGGATGGGGAAATGGAGAGATGATAATCAAATAGCATAAAGCCTCAATTAGATGAGAGAAATGAATTTGATCTCTTTTTGAGATATGGTGGACAGTGTGATAAATTTAACTACTAGTTGAATACTGTGCACCTCAATGCTACTATTTCTGTGTTACTGGGAGTACAGATTTCAAATGTTCTCACCACAGATGTCATGTCAGAGGTAATGAATAGGTTGGTTGTTTTTATTTCATTATTCCACACTGTATTCAAAAGTAATTGTACCACTTTGTACCCTATAAGTGTGTCAATGTATGATTTTAAAAATATTTAGTCTTTCGTATCAATCAGCTATTTTAATGAGCTTCCCTCTGACATTTACTTTCAAACTCCAGACTGAAATCCTTCAGTGTCTTTTGATCTACTGTCACTTTTTTGTCTAATAAATGCCTAGTGTCAGCATAATAGAGAGTCACAGAGTCTAAGTCTTTATCAAATTCATCTAGTCCAACCCAGCTTGATTCTCATAGTTTGCTTAGGCTTAATGATAAAAACCTTCAATGATAGGGATTTCTTACATGTTATCACATCCTTTTTCTGATTCTGGTTAGGACTGATTGCTAAAACATTTTTCTTTATATTCAGCTGAAATCTATCTGTCTATAGCTTCCAGTTATTCACCCAACCTCTTAGAATAGGTATAACCCTTTCTCTGTGATGAAGGCCATTTAGGAAGCTTTGTGTTCTTCTGATTCATAATATTTATCATAATTAGCAGCCAACTAATCACATGTGATTTACTTAATGTCCATCTCCTCCAGTGACCTATTGTTTCCACCAATTTTTCAGCATTTGTACAGCATTGTACCTGGTACATAAAAAAATAATCTCTCAATGAATGAATATGTGTGAATGACTGAATCAATTTTGTAGATTACTATATCCTGTTCTACACAGGGGAAAACAGAAGAAGTCCTTGATGGAAAGAAGTATTTGCAAGTGATTTATTAAGAAACTAGTGCAAGGAATGGTGATAAGCATGAGGGAGGAAGTTGGATGATTAAGCTAATCAAGGGTGAGATCGCAGGCAGATTTTCTAGAGGGTTGAGTTTCAGTGTGGTTCTCTAGAGCATAGGTTTCATTAAGAGTTACAAATCCTGAGGAAAGAGCTTAACAGTCATGACCCTTGATGTTTCAGTAACTGATTAAGGGCCAACATCAAAAAGGCATAGTGGAGTCCTGGAGCACTTCAGCCCTGTGCGTCCAAGAGGTGAAGGGTCACTTGATTCCAGTAGTTCAGGGTCCATCTTGCTAAATAAAAGCCAAGGTCTTGAGGATAGAACAACAAAATCACACAGACAGTAAAGGTGGGCCTATACCAAAAAAGGATAAAAATGAATGTAGGGGAACGTAAGGGACCTCCTCTTGAATATTCTGCTTCATACCCTCCACATTCTAGTACCCTTGACCATCACACCATATGTATTCAGTTCACTTTCTGCATACCCTCTTACTAAGGAGCAGTAGTTTGTTATATTTCAATCTTGAACACAAGAAAGAACAAAAGCTACTGTGAATGTTGCATATCTGATCAAACTCTAGGCAAATTCTGTTACCCTGGATTTCCAGAATTACTTCATTCAGATTCAACATTGTATATGAAAATTCACACTTCATAGTGTGAATAGTGGATAGTGAGACCCATGTAGAGTTCCAGATTAAAGACTTGAGATATGAGTTAGGAAAAACTGAGGGGAAATCAAGGAGAGAGAGATGCAGTTGAGCAACTTATAAAAGAAAAACCCAGAGATCTAAGGGTCGACTGTCTCCACTCATCTGTGGAGGTGGGGTCTAGACCCTAGACAATGAGAAAGTTGGTCTAGTAACATGAGTTAAATCCAGATAAGATGTAATGCTTTACAATCTAATACTTTTTTAAAGTTACAATGGGAAGGGGAAGGGAGGGATAAGGGAGGGTAATGGGGGGACACTCCTGGGGATAATTGCAATATCCAGAATATATTCACATTTTATACACATTTTATATTATTTTGTTAAAATCTTGTAAGGTTGTTCGAAAATAAAAAATTAAAAAAAAAAAGAAAATCTTTGTAAGTCCAGCTCTATACTCTGTTGCTGCCCTAAGTTTAATATAAACTTATAGAAATAGAATTAATGAGTTGAGTTTCAGCATGTGTAATTTGTATACAGAGGTTCTAGGCTAGGCTTCTTTCCAAACTATTGCCCACATGAGTCATCATCGAAATTTAATTATTGCCAGTAAAATTAAGAACAATATTGCTTTAATTATTTATTAGAGAGAGAGAGATAGAGAGAGACTGAGAGATAGAGAAAGTCAACTTTATTTATTTTTCATCAGGATTTTGTTTTTCCAAAAAACAACAACTACAATGTGGTGCTGGGATTTGAACCTGAATCCTGTGAATGCCAGGCAAGCATTCAATACTAAACTGCCACTCCAAACCTTGTTTTAATTATTATTTATTCAATTCTAAGTGGTTTTGAATATACTTATAGTTTTTACTATAAATTAAAGTTTTTCTCATGCTGTTAAGAGTTCTTCATATATTAAGGGCATCAGTATTTAACTTTCAGAGATATGACTTTATTGTCATAAATTATAGCTTTATTTTCTCATTGGGAGTTCCATTGAATTGTTTTTACTTCTTATATAATAAAATTTGTCAAACTTTAAAAAAAAAAAAAAGAAAAATCCTGGTCTGTTAGGGAATGAAATTTAGACAAGAGAAACTAAGAAACAAACCACCTCATCCCCTGTGACTGAAAATTTCATGTGAATGATGCATCAACCTGCTGGTCTCGAGGCTGTGTGTGGTAACTTTTACAACAAATGCAGAGACTGAAAATAACAAAACAATAGGAGCATATGTCAATTCTCACTAATCTACTATTTTGAAAAATATATTAAAAATGCCTTGTAGTTCCAAATAAAGTGCTTTTGCTTTTATTAAGATATTTTAGACTATAGAGACTGGACTTCAGTTTTACCTAAAACTTCGTCAATTCATTTAATATCATTCTTTAGACTGTGAAGCCAGATTTTTCAAGGGACTATAGAAAAGCAAGTGATAAGGAAGCATTGCAGGAGATTTTTAAGTGAGGATAGATGTGAGGATTTAAGATGCTTCTTATTCCCTACATCAGACCTGCCTTTCTTGATGTATTTCTGGATTTTTGTCTAGGGGTCTGACTAGGACTTGAAAAAAAGAAGATGGGTGTTAAAAAGAATTGAAAGTAACACTCTAAACTTTTATTCTTCCCTGCAGTGGGAGGGAGGGTATTTCCAGATTACTTGATATTGAGGGTCGAAGATTCAGAAGAATAATCATTTTATTTTGCTCTTACCTTTTCCCCAACATTTTAAGTGCCATAGAGACATATTCTGAACTATGAAAACAAAAGCCTACTGAAGATTAATGGAAATTTTAATCCAATTATGCATATTTAGTGGGGCTTCATTAAGTAGCAATGCATTTTCATGGTCTCTATTCAATTCTTTCAAGAACACTAGGAACAATTTTTTATTAAATTCCTATTAAAATAATAGCAAGAAAATATTTTCATGTGATTGTATCTTGTAAAAAAAATGTGTGTGCTATGTATGTGATTTAAAATTTATGCACCGTTTTCTTCTCTTTTTAAAACACATATATTAAGTCCTATTTGCCTGGCATAGTTCTCAACATTTTCCAGATGTTAATGCACTAAGTGTTCATATTAAATATTAATAAAGAATTTAATAGTTTTCCCACATCGTACATTGAGTAAGTGTTGAAGCTGGATTTTGAACCTAAATGCTATCCCAAGTCACTACTCCTGTCATGGTGATACTACTGTCTATATGTAAAACATGTCCCCAATAAATACACCACATTGTTTGTCATCATAAACCAGCAGTGAATTTGTAGAGCAAATATTCCTCCTTTGCTTGTCTTTTCTTTTGACCACAGCACCAATATTTTTAATTTATTTCTCTAGATTCAAGAAGAAGTTACAATTGAAATACATTTGGAAGTGTTTCAGATATCAATTCTCAAATGTAAAAAAGTAGACTCTCTGGATGATTTAATTTGAATTTCTAATTTAATATAATAGTGAAATGGAGTCCCAGAGAAAATTATAGCTTATAATCAATAAGGCAGGCTCAGAGAATCTATTCTCTTCACTTCTAGGTGGCTCCCAAGGAGAACCAAAAGAAAAGAAAATATATAATTTAGTTCATTTTCCAATTGCTAGCTTTATTCTTCAGCGTTGCTTCCTGGTTCAGATTATGCATTCTTTGTCATTTCTAAATCAGAAGTTGGGTCAGTAATTATAGTTGTTCATGTATTTACTTATCTGTGGACAGAATTTAGATGCTTTATACATAATATCTTTATAAATATGTGGTTCAGATTCCCAGATATGACACTGTGGCTTTTAAAAGATTAGGTTAGGACAAAGAGAGAATCCACGGGAAATTATTTAAAGGTTAATTGGCATCAAAGAGCTTCTCAACTAATGAAGAGTAGAAGCTTTTCTGCTGGGGTGCAGGAAGAAAGAAAGTAGGATGAGGATGGGAATGGGAGAGAACTACAAAATGTTAGTAGTTTCATGGAACTAAAGTTACAAAATTTGTTGACTTGGAGGCTTAAACAAGCAGCTGTGATTTCCCTTCAAGCATTTTCTAAATTGTGATGCTTGCTAGAAAGCTTAGCACAAAGTCTGAACATCAGTGTGGAAGATATGGTGCTGGGAAGACAAAGTTGCCATAGTGTAATACTCCCACAGAACAGGAGAAGATATTTGCCATAGTGTAGATGGCAAAGTTCTTGTAGTATACTACTCTTCAGACTTTAATCAATCAGTAAGCAAAAGATTCAAACAGGTCCTTCAAAGGCCAAAAAATGGGAAAGGGTATTCCATTTCATTAGTCATCAGGAAACTACAAATTAAAACCCCAATTCCAAGATGCTACATTTAAATAAATTGCATAAATGAAAGAAACAATGAGTAGCAGCATGTATATGAGACCACTGAAATTCTCATTGGTTATTGTGGGTGGTGTAAATTGGGACATATCAGACCTTCACGTTATGTTCTGAATCTCTTTAAATATGTATGTTTAGCTTTTGAGAAACCATTCAACTATACACTAGGGCTTGTGCAGTTCTCAGTACGTGCTCCACTTTGATGAAAAGTGCTCTACTGTCTTACTCAGGTTTTTGTCCCTGTAATAAATACCTGAATTAGTCAAATTATAAATGGAGAAGGTCATTTTGGCTCACAGTTTCAGAGGTTTCATTGCATGATTGCGCCATTGCATTGGTCCTGTAGCAAGGTAGCCCCTCCTAGTGGGAGTGCATGATGGAGCAAAACGGTTCATCTCATCAAAAACCAGAAAGCAAAAGGGAGAAGAACAGGAAGGGACTGCAGTCCCATGATTCCCTTCCAGGGACCATACACCCAATGACATGAGAACCTTCCATATTGCCCTGCCTCTTTAAAGGTTCTAACACTTCCCAGTATCACTGCCTGGGTAACCACGCCTTTAATACATGGAACTTCAGGGAATTATGAAAACTAACTATAACAACCTTATATAAATAAGTGCATGAGGGAAAGGATAATTAAAAACTGAGCTCTGAATCTATTTCATTATATACTATGTAATTAAAGGTATCTCTGTCAAAACAATGAATTACTTGACAATATATTCCTTAAGACCCTGGCCATATTTAGAGTACAAACATGAATTATAACCTATTGGATTGATAGTGTTTAACCAAAATTTGTCATTATTGTTACTAAAATACTGTTATCATGTGTATTTATTTTTATTTAAAAGACCTCATTTGTAACTTCTTCATGATTAAAGATAATTTTAACCAAGATCGCCAATATCTCTTTAAAAAATCAGCTTGGCCAAGCTGATTGGAACTTTGGCATATGTTGCATTAACATCTAAGGATATAATCACTAGGAGTATTCCCTAAAGGTCAATGACACATGCTGATTTTTATTTTTATTGAGTCACAAAATTGAATGGTATTGGTCAGGTATACAGAAGTCAGTCTCTCAGCTTGAAGTTGTGCCTCTCAGCATGTGTTGTCTATTAATGCTTTCTAGCTTGATAGCACAGTGTGGTTTTGGCAAATAAAACAAGACTTTCCTTCAATCACTCTCCATCTGTCTAGAACAGATAAACTTGTCTATAAAACTTTCTCATTATAATATCACACTTTGTGATATTATCCTTAGCAAGTTAGTTGATTAATGCTTATCTCCTCCATTTATCTCCATGAAAACACACATTTGTCTTTTATTTTTAATTGACTATTTTATCACTAATGCTTAGTATAGTGTCTGGTTAATTGACTGAAGAGTGGGTAAATTATATGCTATGGAGTATTTCTCCAATTTTGAGATTCAGAAAGACTCCAGTATGTTTGTTGAAAATATTATCAATGCTGCTTATTTGATAGCATGTCAGTTTTAAAAATGGTCGTAGATGCTGGGTATCTTCTTTCTCTTCATTGAGAATTTTGGCCATTTTTGCAGAGTGAACAAAGGGACTTGAACTAAATTAGAATTAATTTCATCATTATATTTGATGTATGTGACAATTTTCTTTGTCTCAAGAATTTAAAAGAAAGTTCTTGATATGTACTCTGTATAATTGTAGTAAGATACGATGTGTCCTCCCAAAAGGTCATGTGGCATCATAACAATGTTCAAAGGTGCCATGATTTTATTATGAGAGGTGTAATCTAATCAGTGGATTAATCCATTTGATGAACTAATACTTTGAAAGACTACTGTACTGTGTGATAACTGTAGCAGGTGAAACTGAAGGAAGCAGGTCACTGGGAAGGAGTGTCTTTGGGCTTTTTATTTTGTCCCTGGTACCTTGTTCTCTCTGCTTTCCTGGCTGCCATTGATGATCAGCTCTCTTCAACATGCCCTTTCACCATGATGTTCAGCCTCACCTTAGCCCCAGAACAATGGAATCAGCCAACTGTACACTGAGTCTCTGAAACCATAAACCCAAAATTAAACTTTTTATCTGCGATCTAGTTTTGTTTGTGATCTAGTTTTGTTTTTGGTCACAGTAATGAAATGCTGATTAACCCAATATTATGGCATTTTAAATAAACTCAAACTTAGGTAATACCGAATTCAGGAATTAAAAAACCTTTATCCTATCTACATACATTCCTATGAATTTCACTAATGATTTTTGCTAAACCTGGAACAAATTTAGTGAGACCTATAAGACAACTTTTCTGGTTTGACACAACATACTGTTCATGTGTTGCTAGTTTTGCTTAACTTCTCATCTGTAGATCAGCTGTCAGTGTGGTCCATGGACAGCAGTATCAGTACTTCCTGGCAACATCTTAGAAATAAAAGTTAAATGCATTAATTTCATCCCCAGGAACTCCGGAAGTAAGACCTACTAATATATATATTTTAGCAAGTCCTCTTTGTGAAAGAATCAGTCCTTTAAGAGGATCCTAGTTCTATGAATTTTTGCTCAGAGGATGACAATATGTTTAGGTTTACTAGTTACTGTAAAGAAGAAAAAATTTTAGCAGTGGCCATGAAGCATTGACAGAATTATTTTTGTCCCAGAACGAGCTTTACTGAAGGGAGCAACAATAAGCTGCCATTCTGGCATTCTCTTCTCTAACAGTCATTATCTTTCTATAGTGTTCAATTCAGAACATCTTGTTCTCTTATTTAGGATAACTGCAGAGGTAACTGATGCAGTGGAATCTTAGAATTAGAGTCACTTGTCTTAAAAGTCCCTGTAAACCAGATCAAACTCTATAGCAACTGAATTAGAAAATTCTGGGATGATGGCAGGTGTGTTAATGTGTCAATTCTCCAGGTAATTCCAATCTCAAGCAAGTTTAGGGTCAGGGAACTGGAGTAATAATTTGCAAAGTGTGGTCCTTGGACCTTGTGGTATAAATGTCAACTCAGAGGTATCTAGAAGTGAAAATTTTTGGATCCCACCAAATGAAAACTCCTGGATTTCATAGAAGACATACTGAATCAAAAAGTCTTGAAGCAATTCTTATCTTACCCTATTCCCCATGACATTTTAATCACCTCTCCAGCTAACTTTGATGTGCTCTGAGTTTGAGAATCAGTCATCTCGCTTCTTTCTCATCTTGAAACGACCTGAGAAATGAATGCAAAGTCAAAGAACTTGAGTTTTCCAAGGTGAACCTTTGGTATTTTCAGACTGAATAATGATGTCTAGGTATAACATCTTTACTATTGTCACCATCAGCAATTTACAGACATGGCATTGCACTTACTTCTCATCAAATGTCTGATGACTTGAAAGGCTTCCCTAGAGATGAACTCTTAAGGAAAGTTCCTTCTCAGAGGAACTCCACTGGAAAGTACTGTTGTGCACTCTCTACGTAAGAACTATTACTGAGGAAAATATATTGCTATTTATAGCTACATGTGTAATTCATTAACCTTTGGAAACATATGTCGACTGCAGCATCTGGTGTCAATGAGTCCTTACAACAGGATTAGCCACCTCACAGCTGAGCTTCTCAGGAGGATCCCAGGTAATGAATCTCTGATGCCTTTCTACTTCTGCACACTAGAAGTGTGGCAGGTTTTTGCTGAAAGGCCTGTTAGGCTAAATGGCTCTAGGCTTTTAATAATCAGAAGGCTATTTTAATTCAAGGATAAAATTGTGATAATACTCATGTGTTGGAAAGTCAAATCTCATTATAACAAATCATTTCGAAGCTAAAATTCATTAATAACAAATGCTTTTCACCCTAAATGTTCATAGTCTGGCATGTTCTCCCTTGAATAACATGTTCATTTAAGAAACAAGTATTTATAAAGTATCTACTATATGCCAGGAATTTTGTGACAGAGTATGGAACCAAGGCCTGGATGAACTATTGGAATGTGACTAAGTACACACACACACACACACACACACACACAATTTAAATGGTATCCCAGGGTATGAGAGATTAATTCCATCTGGTAAATTAAAGAAAACCTATTAAAGACATTTTCTTTGGATTTTGAAGCATGCAATTTTGTGAAAATAAAAAGGAAAAAAGATGTAGAGTGAGACACAGAGTGAGACACAGGAACAAAAGCAACTTGGCGTATATTAGGGACTCTAATTTTTTAAAAAAATGGGCTTGTGAAAGTATATGGGGCCAATCATCCAAGGACTTAATGGCCAGGGGAAAGATTTTGCCCTTTATTTTCTATACAGAGAAGAGACATTAAATTTTTCACCACAGAATAAGTGTGCTATGAAAGAATATTTTAATTAGAGTGTAGAAATAGTCTAATTAGAATGGAAGAGAAATGGAGTCATGAAAATCAATTAACAATGTTAAAATGTAAAAGGGACTGTGGTGTGGTCAATCACGGTTTGAATAGTGAGAATGGGTATGAAAAGGGTTACATTAACAAGACTGGAAGAGGGAGACCTGGGGATTGTTCAGGGCCCAGAGGTGTGAGACCTACAAGAGGCACAAAGTCAGTTCGGGAGAGTAGCTATGAGTCATGTTTGAATAATGAATTTCAAATGCTAATGGCCACATATTGAAGAGGCAATACTAAAACTCGGTGTGGATTAGATTTGTGATAATTGTTTAGATTTCATTACAGGATGATAATTGTTGAGCCCATGAGTTTGTCAGAGTACTAAAGACCGATGCTTTAAAAGCTTCTATTTTTAAGACACTAAAAGAATATGAGGCCACAAATGAGACAGATAAAAGCTGTTCAAAAGGATGGAGAAGAAAATAGGAGATCCAGGGTCAGTGTGACAATATAAGAGCTGGATTCTAGTATCAAGGTGATGGCAAATAGGAAAAAATACTTAAGATAGGATCAGAAGGAGTTAGAGCTCAGAAAGATCCTTGGATTTCTGAAGTCATTAATAGACTTCAAAACCTTTTCTTCATAGAGCAGTGACACCAGAAGACAGAAGATATAAAGTTAAGGCATCTATAGCTAAAAAGAGGGAGTACAGAGTATACTTTTAAAAAGTTTGGTGGGGGAAAGATGAAAAAAGATGAAAGGGAAGAATTCTACAATAACTCCATAGAAGAGTTTTGTTGTTGTTATTATTAATTTATTATTTTTCTGTTTTATCAGAAAAAAAAAGATGCAGCTACTTAAATACTATGTTTTAGGGAAATATTGAAATGGTAAGAGCCAATAATATAAAATTCATAAAGATGAAAGATATTGCAAGTTAATACAGTAGCTAATGTTGAAGTGAACACTGTACTGAAGGCCAACATTGCAAAGGGTGTTGTTTGGTGAACTGATAAAACTGGAAAAAACAGTACATTAGGTGAGCAGACATTCTATCAAGTTTCAACTTGCTAAATTTAGTAACTATATTACAATATAAGACATGAACCTATTGTAAACAAACACCCCTAAAGTAATCAGTGGTAAAGGAAGTAGGTGAGGTGTGAAAATAGCTCCAAATATGTCTGATATAGAGATTTTTCATTTTAATTTGTGTATTTTTTGTATTTTATGTATTCTGTGTGTTCATTTTGTTTGAGAGAAAAAGATCACATGTAATAAGAAATGCAGTGAAATGTTTATAATAAGCAGATGGGTAAATAGTACACGTGTTTTTGTACTATTTTATTCCTGTAATTTTGTAGCAAATTTGAAATTGTTTTCAAATAAAAAATTGAACACCTATAAGAAAAACAACATTTTGTGACTGAAATTGAAAAAGACATATTGAGAAGATATTTCTGGTGTCCGAAGAAGAATATTTTGTTCAGTAAATACAATGAGACTATTCATGCTTTTACCTCAAAATGTCATTTGTTTCTGAAAAAATCTCTTAAGTAACATATTGTCATAAGAGAAAATTTAAATATTTATTTCAAAGAAGGCTGTTGAAAATTAGCATCTATCATATTAAATAAAATTATATGAGAACAATTTAAAATTAACAGCAACTGTTTTACTGCTCCAAGAAATCCTTTTCCTGTTACTAATATTTTTGAAATATGCCTCCTCTTCAACTCTCTTTAGGCTCCTTATTGGTTATTACATATATTTCTCATTCTCACAAACAACATAGGTATGCTAAACACAGTATTCAGTCTTCAGTAATAAGAGGAACTTCAAAGACAAATAAATAAGTGGAAGTAATATAAGTAAAATCACTTCATCAATAAATTAACCAAGTATAGGCTATGTTAGCAGTTATCATCCATGCTACAAAATAGCAATTCATGAGCTCTCATAAAAGGATTTAATGCAATGTGTGCAGCTGTTGATCAGCAAGTGCATGCATCAGTGATTTGTACCTGGCTTCACCTGCTCCCTTAATGTGATGGAGGGCCCCATAGAAAGTACAGATGCTGAAAGCATGTCTAGATTTGTCAGACTCATCCAACTCAATAAGTGTACCATGAAGTTTGACTCCCTATATCATTTATATGTTTAAAAATAATTTACATTAACAGATTTAATGTATTTTCCATAAATTTAAAAGAAAGAAGATATCAAAATATAATGAATAGATGATATAAAACTGTCCAAAGTTAATATAATATTGAAAATAAAAAATAGCAGGTCTGAGATTGTCACC
This sequence comes from Aplodontia rufa, assembly GCA_004027875.1. Classification (NCBI taxonomy): domain Eukaryota; kingdom Metazoa; phylum Chordata; class Mammalia; order Rodentia; family Aplodontiidae; genus Aplodontia; species Aplodontia rufa. The sequence goes on along the minus strand of PVKS010008350.1, from coordinate 52,972 downwards.
TAAAATATGCATTTCTAATTTTCTCCCTCACACACACACATACACTGACATGCATATTCTATATTCTTTTTTTTTTTTAAAGAGAGACGGACAATGTGAGAGAGAGAGAAAAAGAGAATCAATTTTATTTAGTTTTTAATGTGGCTGTTGTTGCTATGACACTTTGTTGTGTACACGGTGTTGGGATTTGAACCTGCATCCTTGAGCATGCCATGCAAGTGCCATAACCACTGAGACTCTGCTCCAGTCCCCACACTGCTCCAGCCCCCACACAAATATTCTTAAGGACTAAAGGTCAGTAACATTTTTTACTTTGGGTTTCTTTTTCTTGTAGGATACATTGTCAGAAATTTATGTAAGTTTAAAAGCATACATCTTTCTTGCATGATGTATGGTAAGTAAATGAGTTTAAGTTTTAGAAGTACATAAATATGTAAAATATGCAAACAAAAGTTCACGTCATCATTCTTTAATGATGTGTATAATATGAATATATTAAAAATTCTATTTTTCTGTTGGATGAATATTTTTGAAATAAATTATATAAGATAAATCATGATATTTCAATAAAATACTAAGTAAAATGCTACATAAATTTTCACTTGTAAACCATAAAATTATTAAATTTGGATTGAAATAATATTAAAAATTTGACAAAATTATTTTCATGCCATGATTAGATTGCTCCCATTATACACTGAAAATCTGCTTTTTCATAAATTTAATATATTGTTTCTAGAAGATATAATATCACTCAGGTTCCTATTTGAAGGCACATTGAAGTTTTAGCAAAGATAAATTTGAAAAATTAATTGTTAATTTCCTTTATGCTATTTTTTAAAATAATGCACATAACTCTGTGATGGGTAAGAAAATACATTGTTCCATCTCTGGCCAGTAGGAGAGGAGTACTTTCCTGGTTTTTTCTCTTTTGCATTTTTTGTCATTTTTAAAATGATGTGTTCAGTTGCCTTTTTGCTTCCTTAATGAAATACTTATACATTTGCTACTCAAGATTTGATACTAGTCAATTTTCCAAGCAAATGTAATTTTTTTAAAATTACATTTGAAACATAATATTAGACTAAGGCACTGAGATAGTCATTATTATTCAGTTAAGTATTTTATCCAGGCATTTTCTTAACTAGGAAAGATATGTGTTATAATTTCAAATTCAAATTTATAATTATGTGTTCTCACTGAACTTTTTTTATTTCTTATCTGTATCCATATCTTCTTATATTCAAAACCTTTGTTCTAAACGACATTAATATTTTATCTTACTGCTATGTGTATTGGTTCAGAGCACCAATGATATTGAAATTGTGATTTTTACTACTAATACTTGCTAAGAAAGGACAACATATATTATCTATTTAGTTATGGAGAGGGGTTTAATGTGGCTTTGCAAATATTTCACCATACAATATACTGATTTAGAGATGCTTAGCCATTATCTATAGATAGGGGTTATTGGAATGATTCATCTCTGTTTTGTTAAATTAATAACAAACAATTTTTTTATTTTGCTTTCAAGTTTTGTGAAACTGGAGTTTTTACTTTGATTTAATTGTGTTTAACGACCAAAAGACTTGTGTAAAAGATTTATGTAATCCCAAAGCCAAATTTCAAGAATATGAAAGGAATCAGCATTCAAACTGTTCTTTGTCTTTACATTTTTATTATTTTTTTAATTTGTCCATCCATTATCTTTCTTAATAGAAGCAAATACATTGATATGTGTTAATATTGCCCTTTCTTAGGTTAAAAAGCAGTACCGTTTAAGCCGTTTGTCACTCTGTTTTTTCCAGTGAACCACATATGTATCCTGTAGGCGATTCTACTTCTTCTATAGAGATAGAGTACTTCTCATTCCTTGCCCCAACTACATGGTAGTTTTTCTGACGATGTGGAATTGTGTACACAGTGATGAGCATTTGGGAGATAAACATTATTTTGCTGGTACAATTACTGCTGCAATTATTGCTACATATACTATTTCCTGGTTTTCCCTTGGGATAGAGTTCTTGAACTAGTATGGCTGATTCAAAAGGTAAATGCATGTGTATTTTTGTTTTAGGTGTTGCTAAATTACAGTCAATAGTGATTGTCTCATTTTGCATTCCATCAGCTCTACGTGTGAAAGCCTGCCTTTCTAACAGATAGCCTTTGTATCTGTGGAGGATTGGTTCCAAGTCATCTGTGGGGTATCAAAATTTGCGGATGTTGAAATCTCTTTTATTAGATGGGACTGTTTGCGTGTAATCCATATACCTTCTCCCTCACACATCCGACAATCTTTGGATTATGTAAAGTTTCTGTATTACTTACTAATACAGTACTCATAAATGCTATGTTGATGTTATAGTGTATTGATGTTGGATTTTTCTTTCCCTTGGTATTTTATATCCAGAGTGGGTTGAATCACATAAACAGAAATTGCAGTTAAAGGTCTAATTGTGAACTTTTGGATTGTTATGTATCTAATGGGTGAAACATGACATTTTATTAAATCTTTAATTTATCTTCTTTTACTAAGAGCAGCCTGAAAAACTTTTCATGAATCGTGAAGTTTTAATGAATATATTTTTAAATTATTTATTATTTTAAAATTGAAATGAATATCATCACTATTGCTTTATTTAATGTACGTACCTCATGGAATTCATTTATAAGTGTCAAATGTATGAAAAATATAACCTTGCAGCATATCCTTATCTAACTAAATATGCAAGGTAATATGATTGTGTATATTCTTAAACTCCCAATAATACTTTACAAATGAACTCATTAAGGTTTGAGTCTGCCAAGTTATAATGCAATGCTAACACTTTAATAAGTTCTTTAATGTAGAATTTTGGTCCAGGGAAAAGATGGGTCATATGTTGTCTAATAGTAAAGTACTTGCATTATTACACAATGGGTAATCATTGAGCAAGTCTCCTCTGATACCTCAGTATACAGATGAGGAGACTAATGTGGAAGAGGGCAGGTGACAACCTAGAATCACATTGTTAGTAAGCTGGGCTTGAATTTCCTTCTCTGCATCTGAATCCAATGCTGCTTTTATTTCTGATTTTTTACTAGAAAGCTTTCATAACTACACCCACAGTTTGCAACTGACAAAGACTAAGCTGCTGGCTTTGAAGTTGCGATCCTCCTGCCTCAGCCTCCTCAATTGCTGAGGTTACAGTAGTGTGCCACCACGCCTGGTGTTTCACCTTCATCTTTACGGGCATCTTTCCTTTTTCCCTTATCCATTTTTGTAAATTGTCACATGAATTCGTCATTGGCAGTCAAAGAAATAGCATATTGTTGTACATATTGCTGTGTGAACTGAAAAATCAGCAAAGGGACTACTGACATACTTTGAGAAGATTGACATGATTGGTCACTGTTCATGATGCAAATCTGTTCTTTTTGGACTGACATGCTTTTTTGGATGAAAGTTTGTACTTTGAGCAGTTACTCATAACTAATAAACCGTGGTCACTGAATGACGTTCGTGCATAGGGGATTATCCACTGCAAGGATGGTTGCTTTATTCAGCCATTTAGGTGGTATTCCTCATATTCTTGTTTAAATGGAATGAAACAAATTGTTCCTTGACCTTACTATATACCTTAATTCTAATTTGTTAACTTTCAGCTTCTCCTGTTTTTAATGGTTCACTCCTTTGCATATTTTCCAAATGATGTTTGCAGTCACAAACCTCTTCTTGGTCCAAATCATCTCAGAAAACTTTTTAAATCACTTGTGCAATCATTTGCTCATCTGTACAAGTTTGATCTCACTAGTGATGTCAGTGTGGGTGCTTTCAAATGGCATTTCACAGGGTCTCCCTTCCACATGGGTTGTAAGCGGCCCAGTTTACATTGAAAAGGGTGGTGGTAGATGTGAAAAAAGATTCTATCCATACCTAACATATAGTTCTGTAAGACGAAATATTTAACTATAAGTTTCTGATAATCAAATTATAAACATTGAATAAGATAGCCATTTACAAATAGTTAACATTGAATCATAAAATTAAAAGTGTGATATTTTTGCAGATTTCTAACACTCAGTTATTTTCAAGGAAGACTATTTTATTATTGAATAACTAGAATTATCTGAAAGCTTTACCCAAGAACCAAAGTATTTCTGATTATGATTTCCAATAAGTGGTGTTAATTTTATATTTAGGATTTATTTAAAATTATTCTATTCTGCTACACATGTCAAAGAAACATATTTTGTGAGCTTTTAGGGACCTGATATCTCCTAAAACCTATATTTTTCCATAACAAGATACATACTACTAGGTTTCTAAATGTTTTATCATATAATATAATATCAAATCTCCAATCTGATTCTGGAAATTTCTTCCATATTTTATTTTGAAAGGCTATGTATGAAAGTAAACACACGATATTAAGGCAAACATTATCAAAAAGTGTCAATATTGGGTTGGAGCAGTGGCTCCCCTGTTCCAGTGCTTGCCAGGGATGTGCAAGTATGTGGGTTCAAACCCCAGTACCATGTACGTATACAACGGAGTTTCTGAACAACAAATGCCACATGAAAAACTAAATAAAAAAGATTGATCCTTTCTCTCTCTCACTGTCCCTCTCTTTTAAAAAAAGAGAAAAAAGTGTAGATATTTTAAACTTTCTTTAAAACTTTGAATCCTATTTTCCCATCTTACCCAAAGGAAAAATAGTTAAAATATTGTTAAATCATTCAAGGAAATAAAAGTTTGAGAATTTCCCCAATGTAATGTCTATTAGCATTTTATTTCTATAATAAATTTAGTATTTGCCGTAATTTAATATGGAATATTTTAAATCTACCAAAAAAAGTTCAGAAATTTAATGAATGCTTGTATAGCTCCCACAAGATTACAATTTTTCAATGTCCTGATTGTTTTTCTAAAAACAAAAACAAATACTAAAACAACAATGACACACACATACACACACAAAAAAAGAAAACATGAAAGAGATGGAGTCTTCTTTATGACCCTTCTTCTCCCACTCGCCCCACTCGCCTTCTTCCTTGCTTTATATGAATAAGTACCCCTACATTTCTGTGTTGTTAGACCTTTATTACATATACTGTGTCCACATAATACATAGTATCTATCCTGTCTTAACACTTTTGGCTCACCTCACACCACTGAATTGTGGTGGCAGTGCTCTTTCTAATCTTTCCTTATAATAAAATTAATTCTCAACTTTATTATCCTGCACCATGAAGCTGAATAACATACAATTATTATTATTCATGATGATATTTGACCCACACTTATATCCACATGCCTATATCTTTCATTGAGAATCTTTCCTGGAGATTATAGAACAGCAAGGGAATGACTTATTTGCTTTTGCATCCTTTATTTTGCAAAAGTCAGATATTTTGAAACATTTATTGGAAATACAATTTGTAGTACAAACTTCAGTGAATTGAGCATTTATTTAAGGTGAACAGTCTCTGTTGCTTTTCAATAAACTGCAAACAAATCCTCTTTTTACCTTGAAGACTATTAGTCTCAGCTGGAGGGAATTCAACATTTGATATGGAATCAAAGAATTTAACATTTTCTAAATTTGTTTACTATTTCTATTTAGTTTTGTGAATGAATATATAGAATATTCTACAATGAACAAATAACAGAAATTTCTATTATTTAGGCTTTAAAGTTTGTCTTTGTCCTTTCCCTAATAGAGGATTCTAAACTCACTTCTCCACCTGATTTGTTGTTTTCATAATATGCTTCATGTTAAAGTTTATTTAAAATGTTACTTATCAGTCTGGTGAGGGGGGAGAAAAAATAATTGTGTATGAAGATGAGAGGAGACGATAGAAGATAATACATAGATAAAATAATGTGAATGGGAATTGATTAAAAAAAGAAAATATTTATCTGGGAAATTATTCTGAGTCACTTTAAAAATATATACTGTGAAGTTTGCTGAGCTGCATCTATCCTTCTTTGAAGGGTAACTATCTTTCATTTTTGATTTAATTGTTCGGAACATAACAGTGTGATAAAAGTTTTTTATGGAAATTTCTCACAGCAACACAATCAATCATATTTCCAACTCATGTGCTGTCTTGAGCCCCTGAGCCTCAAAGACTTTTTTTTTTCTGGGAAGCTTACTTGTTAAATTAGCACTGATCAAAGGCTAAAACATTTATCATGCTTATTAGTGAATAAACCTAGCAGCAGGTATCCCAAGTGAGGAACCAAATCCTCATTTCCTGCAAGAATGAATTGGAAATTATCCAAACTGCTTGCAAACATTTTTCAGGAGTGACGAATTGTCAAAAAGAAAGCATCTGCTAGATGTGGCAGCAACCAGGGTTAGCGGGGAGGGGGGGGGGAGAGCATCTTTCGTAGGTAGCTTCAAACTAGCCCACAGGGATGTTCTGTGGTTTGATTTACCCTAATTGCCTTTGAAATCCTGCATCAGCTGACCTCACCAAGGAGCTCCAAAATAACACCCCGGATAGGACAAATTCTTCACCTATGCGCTTCCTACTCATTGTTGCTGTTGTTGTTTACGTGGATGCAAAGTGACAAATGCCAACATTGATAGACTCTTTTGTTCCAGTTTGTTGCAATATGATGCCCAGTGCTGGTTTTGCAAGAGCTGTGGTCTAATTAGCATAGTGTAATCAGTTGGCAGAAGTAACAAGGAGGGAAACTCCCACTGAAAACCTTCTTCTCCAGCTTTAAACTTCTTAAATAAAAATTTAAAATATTAAATCTTTGGCACATTTAACTTTGACATCAATGTGTAAAAATTTTAAAGTATTTTAATTTTACCCAGGCAATTATGAGTGAACAAATGAGTAATCAAAATATTTCAAGTAACCTTAAATTAGAGAAATACCTAAAGATAAGTGTAGATGTTCCACAATTGAATAGAGTTTAAGTCCTTTGTTTTAGAGCTGATCATGTACATCTGCTTTGTTTCTGAGGATTATAATAAACCGTGTGGAGCTTTTAAAGATTAGGTGAGACTAAGAATTCTTCCTTTGTAAAAATACCAAATTATACTTCAGAACGGAAGAAGTTACCTGCAATATATTTTTGGCAGTTTGTTTTGGAAAGATCAGATTCAGTACAAATATTTTGGGTCAGATATACGTTTTGATAAAATAGATAAATATCAGAACAAAGATAACTGCGTAGTGAGGAGTAATGTGTATTGTAAGGAGGTGCTTACAATTAAAATGATCTGACAACATTTACACTTACAATTTAAGTTAAAATGAAAAGGCAGACCATTGCCTCCCACTCATTTTTCCCCAATGAAAGAGGTGTCATCCTGTGAATAATGATAGGCATGCCAGTTTACAAAGGGCCTATTCCTTCATCTTTCATCGCCTATGAAAGGTCAGTTAGAACCTTCTGTTAATCCCAGAACCTCTGATTCCTTTTGCAGTCTGGATTTGCAGACTGCAGGTCTCTCACCCTGTTTGATTATAATTATACTACTGAAACTAAGTGGAAGCAAAAAGAGAATCAGAAAACAAATAAGTCCTGTTCTGGGTCAGTGAATTCTCTCTCACAGTGTAAATAAGATTTCATGTTTCACAGCTTATAAAAATATCCAGAATCACATCGTTAGTTTTCTTAATAAACTCACAGATTACCTACTTCCCCCACGAATTTTACATTCTGGCCATAAAAAGCAAGTTCAAAGACTTTGCTGGAGCCCATTGTCTACTGAGCGTCTCTAGGACGCTCTTTGCATCTATGGTGCTGATTGTGGAATCTAGGATCTCATTATTACATACAGGTGTTCCTGTTGTGGAATTTTTTTTTTGTTATTTATTGTATCTTCAATTCCCCTGCTCTAGAATAATGTTATTACTTATTTATGTAAGATTGCATTCAGAAACATAAGGGCTTTTCTTCTCCTCCTGTTTTAGTACATACAAATTGTTCTCAAGTTGCAGAGTCTAGATCACTTGTCTTTATGCTCATCATGGGTGTCCTACTCCAGCCTAAATTATTCCTGATCTTTGCAAATATCTCTGGACTTATTTAGCAAGTACACATTGACCACCTACTGTATTGTATCTGTGCACATGTGTCCTTGTTCTATAATATCCTTTCTACCACCTTTACAGACTTCCTCTATCCCTTAGAATGCATCTCTTTCCCATTGTTTCTTCCTTCACTTCTTTTACCCCTAAAATCAGTATATTTGGCTTATGTTAATTTTTTAATTTCTTATTTAATATCTTACTCTCTAAAATTTAAATAAAAACTACCTAATGATAGGGATTGTATTTATGCTGAATTAATAATTATAGACATTTTGATGATTTGTTTATGTACTTCTCATTATTGTTCCTTTTACTAAGCACCCAGGTGTTCCAGGAAAGCATGCCAATCTATGAACAACTATGAAAAGTTCAATCAGTGCAGTGAATAGGAAAAATAATGTTTATCCTCCTCCATGCTTGAACCCTACAATAGTCTCTCTGAAGTTGACAGAGTTCAGCTTGTCTATCCATGTGAGCTTGGTAATCTAAAATCTCTAACAATTCTGATGCTGATATTTTTATCTCCTTCTTCTTGATTCCTATTTATTTATCAGTTGGTACAAAAAGGAAGCAGCAATGAGGGGAGTGTTAATTCACCACCTGAGACCCTGACATTACTTCCTACTTTAGAAAGTTTGTATTAGCACTCAGAATAATAACTACAATAGGATTCTAAAATCCTGTTTTCTGCGAAACCCTATAGTTATGCTACTATCACACAATGGTCTGCCTTTTCGTTTTATTTTGAATGAAGTAAGTATAAATGTTGTCAGATCATTTTAATTGTAAGCACCTCCTTACAATACCACATTAGTCCTCATTAGAGCTAAGCTTTTTCTGACTTTCACAAGGTTCATGAAGAGTCCCCATCCAAAACATGAAAACTATTAGTTTTCCCAATAAAAATGTGAAAAAGTAAAAGAAATTACGTTCCCATTTGCTTTCTGTATACTTAGTTTTCAGCTCTTCTTGAACTACAAAATAAAATTCCAGACTGGATCTATTTGAATGTAGCTTTATTCACTCAAATGTGTAATCTATTTTGACTCATGTAATTTAGATATCAAAAATACCCCAAAGTGAGAATAAGGAAAGAATATCTAAAGCATCGTTTCCCCCAAGTCTGAGTGTTCACCCCTGGATGTCCCCATTGTACTCAATGCTTAAGCCTGGGATGAAAATTCTTACACCGGATTTTATTAATTTCTTGTATGTTCAAATAAAAGTTCCTCAAAGTATTAAAATAGCTCTCTTTAGCCTTTGATGGCTAAAACTTTAGAAACTAATCAGTATACAATTATTAAATCAGTTAATATGTATCTGAAAAACTTTTAGTTAGGACAAGAATACCTTTCTTGGATGTGACTTTGTCCCATCTGTTTCCTTTCTTGAGCTCTAGGGTATACAGGTATTTTGCTCTTTCTGCTGTTCAATGTCTCAGGCACAAACACATCCCTGAGACGTTCTAAAATCTTCCAGTTTCTCTTCCAGAGTTGGAAAGTAGGTGTTGAGATTCAGCATAGATTAGTCTAGAATAGTTAAGATGCCAAATAGAATATTAGATAAGAAAGTGTACTGTGTATCAGACCAACAGGATTCAAACCCCAGGGTTTCTATGTATTAACTACGTGATTCCTAGTGTCTCTGTTTCCTTGAATATAAAACAGTCATGCTGTCAGCATCAGACAGGTTCATGCATATAGGACTCTGAGTGGTGTCCAGCCCATAGTATATGTCAAATAGAGTTAACTACATTATCCATTTTTTAAAAAAGAGGTTTATTCACTGAGAAATTATTTTGCTGAGTAAAGCATTTATGCACCTTTGATTTTCTATTTCTTTTACCATTAAAAATGATCATAATTCCTCTGTGTGTGTACACACACTTGTGTCTGCATGTACAATTTTTGAAAAGAAACAAGATATTTTGTCTTTCCTATAACAATCAAAGTAATACTTTATATTAACAAAAGCAATGTGTATTCAAAACGTAACAAATGTCTATACGGTGTACATGGGAAGCTGTCAAAATGAGGAAAATGCATATCTTGAAATTTTGATTCTCTGAAGTTTTAATATGATGTTGGAGAGGTCCATGGGTGGACACAAGCATAACATTGGTCCAAGAAGAGAATGATACAAAAGAACAGTATCAGAATCTCTGAGAGATAGGCTATTTTGGGCTGTGAAATTGGTCCTGCAGAGATCTCACTGAAGAATCAGCTCTGGATAATTAGATTCCTTTGAAGATGGAATATCTTTCTTCTTCTTCTAAAGTCACACACACACACACACACACACACACACACACACACACACACATTCATATTCCTGAGACTTTCAGAAATCTTTCTTACGATTTTTAGATATTCCATAAATTGCTTTATTTGCCATTACTTCTCCTAATAAAGCATACTAACATAAGACTGTGATACATTTATTTAGAAATCTTCTAGCGAAATGAATCCTAATGTAAACTTTGAATTATTAATCACACAGATCTGAAGATGGACTGACTGAGAAGCAATGCATCTCTGCTACAAGTATAAAAACATTTTAAAAACATATACCAAATGACTTTAACATGTATTTACTACATTTTTCCTTTAATATTTTATTGTAAGCCCTTTATGCCTAAAAATAATCTATTTCCTTCTTTATTTAAAAAAAGCATGGCTTGAATCATCCATTTAATATATCCCTGTTCACAATATGAAGTGCTGTAGCACATGCAATGTGCGCTTAAGAGAAACACACCATGATTTCTACCCCAGTAATTCATGGTGAAGAAATGAAAGCAGATATGGATAAATAAAGTGAATTCAATATGTGAACAGGCATATTGATTTAGAATACTAATAAACTAATGCATGTGTTCTGTTTCATGTTAGAACCTAGGAAATGCTCCACTTTGGCATGTTTTTTCCTACAGTAAAATTCCAAATTTTGGTTAAAAATATGTCATCTTCTTCATCTCTTTTAAGTGTATAAAAGACCTTAACCATATAGTCTTTTTGATATTTTAATTGTAATGAACACAGAAAAATAATTTAACAATGTTTAAGATAACTTTCAATAAACTCAAGTTGTCAATTAAGTTACTTAAGTAATTAAAGGAATTGGATTTTAGATTTTGACTCAATGTATGCTCCCATATTTGACTTTACAGAATTACATTTAGAACGTCACTGATTAGAAATCCCAGAATTATTTCAAGTGTCACTCACAAAGGAAATATACTATCAATTAGATTTTGAATCAACTGCTTATTACTTAAGAGTCTTTGCTTTGTACTTCTTGAAGAAACCATTTTATATTCAATTAGAAATAAATAAATCTTGTGAGCATATAAAAATTCAAAATGAAATGGTTAAGATATTCAAAAACATTCACATTTGGAGTCACTTTTCAATTGAGAATAATGCCAATCACTTAGCCCGAGGAGGTGTGAGAGCAGGGTCTTTGTAGAGTGTGTGATGGGTGCTAACGTTAGGCTTGGGGAGGCAGGTCACAGTCCGTCTTCTTGCCAATTGTGAGCACAAGTTGAATTGAAGAGAACCTATATTCACTGTTGGATTTTAAACATACACTCAATTTAATTTTTTTCAAGTTTGGGGAAACATTTATTTATTTATTTTTCTGCATTTTATTGGTGCATATAGTTGTACATAATTTGGAGATTTATTGTTACACATTTGTACATGTTCACAATATAATAATGTATTTTGCCATCAATGTAAATATTATAGAGAAATACTTTATGAACTCAGTGGGATAATAAGATGGGGGAGAGAGCAAATGCTACCCAGACATAAATATTCATAAAGCTCTTGGCTTCAGCTTCACTCATTTGTTCACTCTTGAGTTCTGACAAGTTTGTAAATCTAGAGATTGTTCTAAGTGTAAGTATTAGTTTCCTGATTAAAGAGATTCAGAACATTTACATCCGGGTGAAGAAGACTTTAGTCTAGTGATTTTGAAATTCACTGGGCATGCCCATTGAACTATATCCTCAGCCTGAACTTTTTTTTTAAATTTATTAAATAATTTCCAGTTGGAAACATATTAACATTAAAAACCATTTGAAGTTTTTGTTATCTTTAAAAATAAGCCATACTGAAAATTACTTGGTTTTTTTTGTGGTGTTCACCCTAATGCTAAAGGGACTCTTAAATATAGTTAAGTGAAATGGAATTATGGTTGATGATAAGCTGGAGGCAAAGAATTAATGGAAAAAGAACTATTCTGTTGCGAGAACAAGAATATTAGAAACTATGAAATGAGTATTTTATTTAGCAGTGTTCAAACTATTTGGAGTTTGTAGGTTGGAGGATTTTTATGAGCCTTATTTTGTCTAGCTTAATATTAACTGAAAATTCTCAGGTGAGTCAGCTGTACTTTACAGTATTGACTCATTTATCCCTACCTCTCTTCACTCCCTTTTGCCCCCTACCCCATAGCTATAGTCCCCACAGCTTATGTGTTACTTCAAATTTGGTGGGTCTAGTAAATAAACTTGACTAACTTTCATCCTGTCTTAGGTTTTATTCTAGCTTCCACACATGAGTGCAAACATTTGACACTTAAGTCTCTTGACTTATAAGGATTTGGTTTGTTTCACTCTGCATGACTTTTTTCCATTTCTATCCATTTATCTGCAAAAGCCATGATATCATTTTTTCTAATAGCTGAGTATAACTTCATTGTGTATGTTTGTATATATGTACATATATATATATATATCAATCACAATTTTTATTTTCATTCATCCAGTGAAGAGCTTCTAGGTTGTTTTCATAATTTAGCTATTATAAATAGACCTGCTATAAACATTGATATAGCTGTGTCTTTGTAGTATGCTAATTCTAGCTCTCTTGCAAAAATACCCAGGAGTGCGATAGCTGGGTTGAACATGGTTTTATCCCCAATTGTTTGAGTACTCTCCACACTTCTTTCCAGAGTGGCTGTACCAGTTTGCAGTCCCATCAACAGCATGTTAGTGTTCTTTTCTCCCAACAACCACTACAGCATCTGTTATTGTTCATGTTCTTCATTTTTGGCATTCTGACTGGGGTGAAGTGGAATCTCACTGCAGTTTTGATTTGCATTTCTCTGCTAGTGATGTAGAACATTTTCTCATATATCTTCTTGCTTTCTGAACTTTGACTGTTAAGATGCTTATATTTAGTTTTATAGCCCATGTATTGTTTGGAGTATTTGTGTTTTCGGTGTTAATTGTTTTGAGTTCTTTTATATTCTGGATATTAGCCCTCTCTCATAGAGGTAGTGAGCCATGCTTTTCTCCCATTCTACAAGTTCTCTCTTGACATTCTTGACTACTTTCTTAGCTGTGCAAAAGCTTTTCAGTTTAATGGCATCCCACTCATTCATTCTTGGTTTTAATTTGTGCTATGGGACTCTTATTAAGGAAGGAGGGCGCTACTCCATTATGGTAGAGGGTTGATCCTATTTTTTCTTGTAATAATTGTATGATTGCTGTTTTAATTCCTAGTTCTTCGATCCATTTTGATTTGCTTTTGTGAAGGTGAGAGATAAGCATCTAATTTTAATTGTCTGCATATGGCTGTCCAGTTTGTTCAACACTATTTATTGAAAAGGCTGCCTTTCCTCTAATCTACAATTTTGCCCCTTTGTTGAATCAGATGGTTAAAAACTTGTGGCTTAGTCTCAACGTCTTCTATTCTATTCCATTCATCTTTCTGCCTATTATGATACCAATACCACGTTGTTTGTGTTAGTGTTACTACAACTCTTTGGTATAATTTAAGGTCAGATATTGAAATCCCTCCTACTTTTTTTTTCTTTCTTTTTTTTCTTTTTTGCTTATTAGAGATTTGGCTGTTTTGAATTTTGTTTCTTATTGTTCCACATGAATTTGAGAATTGATTTTTCTATATCTAAAGAATGACATGGGTAGCTTGATGGGGATTGCATTGAATCTCTACAGTGCTTTCAGCAAAATGGCCATTTTAACTATATTGATTCAGCCTAACCAAGATCATGGGATGTCTTTCTGTCATCTCAGGTCTTCTTCAGTTTCTTTTTTCAACATTTGATAGTTTTCTTTGTAGATGCCTTTTACTTCCTTTGTTAGATTAATTCCCAAGTATTTCATTCTTTTTGAGGTTATTATGAGTGAGATGGATTTCCTGATTTCTTCTTGGGCAGGATTGCTCTTGGAATTAAGGAAATCTATTGGTTTATTAGTGTGGATCTTTTATCCTGCTCCTTGCTAAATCCGTTTATGAGCTCTAGAAGTCTTCTGATACTGCTTTTTGGGTCTTCTAGGTTTAGGATCATATCATCAGCAAATAGAGACAGTTTAACTTCCTCTTTTCGTATTTGAATCCCTTTGACTTCCTTCTCTTGTCTGATTGCTCTAGCTAGGATTTCAAGGACTAAATTAAATAAAAGTGGTTAGAGTGAACAGCCTTGTCTTATTCCCGAGTTTAATGGGAATGCTTTCAGTTCTTCTGCCTTAAATATAATGTTGGCTTGGGTTTGTCATAAATAGCCTTGATGAAATTAAGTTAACATCCTTTGATCATTATTTTCTCAAGAGTTTAGAGCATAAATGAGTGTTGGATTTTATCAAAGGCATTTTTGTCATCAATTGAGATGACCATATGGTTTTTGTCTTTAATTCTGTTTAAGTGATGAATTACATTTATTGATTTGCATATGTTGAATCAACCTTGCATTCCTTGAATGAAGCCTACTTGATCATGTTTTTAATGTGTTTTTGGAGTCAGTTTGCTAGGATTTTGTTAAGTAATTTTATGTCTATGTTTATAAGGGACATTGATCTATAGTTTTCTTGATGTGAATGGTTGCCTCACAAAAAGTATTTGGGAGATTTCCATGCCTTTCAATTTCACGGAATAACTTACTAAGGAGAGGTATTAATTCTTCTGTAAAGATCAGGTAGAACTCATTTGAAAATCCATCAGATGCTGGGCTTTTATTTTTTGGAAGGGATTTGATTATTGTTTCAATTTTGCTAATTGATATTGACCTGTTGAACTGTTCAATATCTTCCAATATCAGCTTGGTAATGCTGTATTTGGCTAGATATTTGTCTAGGTTCTCCAGAATATCCAACTTGGAGGATTATAGTTCAGGAATAGTTTCTGATAATTCTCTGGATTTCAGATGAGTCAGTGGTGATGTCTCCATTTTTGTTTTTGATTTTGTTGATTTTCTTCATTTTATTTTTTCGTTTGGTGAGGTTGGATAGGAGTCTGTCAATTTTATTGATTTTTTTTAAGAACCAACTTTCTGTTTCATTGATTTTGTTTTTTGTTGTTGTTATTGTTCTCAAATTCATTGATTTTGGCTCGGATTTTGGATATTTCCTGTCTTCTATTTGATTTGAGATCGGATTGTTCTTTTTGTAAAGATTTGAAGTGTAGCCCAAGTATATTTATTTTGGCTCTTTCCTGATTTTTGATGAAGGCACTCAGTGCTATAAATTTACCTCTTAAGAATGCTTGCGTTTTGTTCTAGAGGTTATACGTTATGCCTTCATTTTCATTCATTTCATCGAATTTCTTGATTTGTGTTCTCATTTCCTCTTTGGTCCATTCTTCATTCAAGTGGGTATTATTCAATCTGTACATGTTTATGAACTTTCTTTTATTTTTCTTCCTGGTAATTGCTAGGATTATACCATTGTGGTCTGACAGGATACATAGAATTATATCAATGCTTTTTATTGCTAAGATTACCTTTGTGGACTAAGATATGATCATTTCTGGAAAAGGATCCATGCACTGCTCAAAAGATGGTAAACTCAGCTTATTAGGCATGAATATTCTGTACATGCCCATTAGGTCCATTTGATTTATAGAGTTATTTAGGCTGGGGACTTCTTTGTTGATTTTTTGTTTTGATGGTCTATATATTAGTGATAAAGGAGTTCTAAAGTCCCCTAATATTATAGAGTTGAGATCTAGAAGTGGTTTAATGTCATGGAGTAATTCTTTTATATATTTAGGAGCGTAGAAATTTGGTGGGTAAATGTTAACTATGGTTATATCTTCTTGACGTAGCATTCCCTTAACTAAGAATCAGTGGCCTTATTTGTCTCTTTGACTAATTTTTGGTTGAAAACTACTTTGTCAGATATGAGAATTTTGGCACTGGCTTGCTTTCTTGGGCCATAAGCATGGCTTGTTTTTTCCAAACTTTTGGCTTCAATCTTTGGCTGTGGAGGCGAATCTCCTGTAAGTAGAATATTGTTGGATTTTGTGTTTTGATCCAGTATGCTAATCTGTCTTTTGATTGGGGCATTGTATCCATTCACATTCTGTGTTAGAACAGATATGTGATTTTGGTTCTCTGGCATTGTGACCATTGGTATATTTTATGCCATCTTGGCTATCTTTTAGTGAGTTATGCTTTTATTGATTTTCCTGTTTGTGGGCTTTGGGAGTTATTTGCTTGTTCCTCTTTTTCAAGTTTTTCTTTGAATATTCTCTGTAGAAATGGTTTTGTGTTTGTATATGTTTCTAATTTGTTCCTATCATGGCAAGTTTTTATTTCCCCATCAAATCTGAAGTTGAGAATTGCTGGGTATAATATTTTTGGCCAGCAATTATTTTCTTTCAATACATGAAAATTTTATTCCATGCTCTCATTGCCTTTATGGTCTGATTTGAAAAATACACAGAGAAAACATTGGTTTACCTGTGCATGTGACTTGGTGTTTTATTTTACTGCTTTTAACATTCTTTACATGTTTTCTCTGTTATTCATCTGGAATATGATGTGTTTCAGTGAGTTTGTTATTTAGTTAAGTCTATTTGGGGTCCTATAGGCCTCTTGAATATGAACATCTGGTTCTCTTCTGATACGAGGGATATTTTCTTTGAGAAGTTTATTTATGCACTTCATTTATTGCTCAATGTTCTCTGCTATACCAATCACTCTGTGATTATTTCTTCTGATTTCATTCCATATATCTTGGAAATTCTGATCATGATCACTAAGTTCTTTTTCTTGTCTATCCTTCATACATTCGAGATTTCTCAGTCTGTCTTCATTGTCTGATGATCTTTTGTTGAGAGCTGAAGTTCTTTTTTCTACTGAATTTACTTTGATATTAATATCCTACATTGAGCTCTTAAGTTGGTAGACTGTGTTTTTCAATTCCAGGAATTTATTTCAACATCTCTAATTCTTTATTAAAATGGAGCTTCAGCTCCTGTAATTGCTTTCTTATTTCTTTCCTTAAATCTTCTTTTAATTCTTTGATCATTTTAATAATCAGGTTGTTGTTACTTTCTTTTTCATCCAGGTTTTCATCCAGGTTCCTGTGCATGAACTTCTTGGCTGGAGAGTTGTGGTTTTGAGGAGAGAAATTGTTTCCCTCTTTCCTCATTTTCAGTATCAGGGAATTGGGCCTGAAATCTTTCACAGGTTATTTCACTTTTCAACTTTGTTGGAGGGTTGTGGGTTTTTTTTCCAAAGTTTTTTTTTATTAGATGGATATAGAGATACAATTGAGGGGGAAACATTATCAAGCATTGAAGAACCAATGTATATATACTTAGTATTCCAGGGTTAATGCCATATCATGGATGCCCAGCTTGGGTTCCCCCTGTTGCTGTTTCCCCCAGAAGAACTCCTGAGTTAAATGGATATCTCATGGAGGACAGAGATCTCCTGAGATGATTCTCCCATATTCCTACTCTCCAGTCTCCTAGGAGTTCTTCCTATACGCTCCCCCCATCCCCATCCCTATGCCTCTAAGTATCTCAGGGAATCATCTCCCTGTTGCGTTGAGAATCATACCATTTGAAGTTATTAGCATAGCCATCTAACATACTGCTTCCTGATCGATGTATTCTAGCTTCCACCGATGAGAGATACCATTCGGCCCTTGAGTCTCTGAGATTGGGATACTTCACTTAGCATAATTCTTTCCATATCCATCCATTTGATATCAAAAGCCGTAATATCATCTTCTCTAATGGCCAAGCAGTATTCCAGTGTATATGTGTACCAAAGTTTTTTATCCACTTGTCGAGTGAGGGGCATCTGGGTTGGTTCCATAATCTAGCTATAGTAAATTGAGCTGCTATAACATTGATGAAGCCACACCACTACAATATGCTGATTCTAACTCTTTTGGGAAAATACCCAGGAGTGAGATAGCTGGGTCATAATGTGGTTCCAAATTAATTTTCTGAGAATTCTCCACACTGCTTTCCAGAGTGGCTGGACCAGTTTGCAGTCCCACCAGCAGTGTAACAGTGTTCCTCTTTTCCCACAGCTCCTGCAGGATCTGTTGTTTGAATTTTTCATTTTTGCCACTCTAACAGGAGTGAGGTGGTATCTCATTGAAGTTTTTTGATTTGCATTTCCCTTATAGCTAATGATGTAGAGCATTTTCTCATATATTTATGGGCTTTCTGGATATCCTCTGGTGAGAAGTTTCTTTTTAGATCTGTAGCCCATTTGTTGATTGGATTATTTGTGGTTTTGGTGTTTAGCTTTTTTAGTTCTTTACATATTCTGGATATTAGCCCTCTGTCTGAGGTGTAGCATGGAAAGATTTTCTCCCATTCTGTAGGTTCTCTCTTGATGCTCTTGACTAAATCTTTAGCTGTGCAAAAACTTTTTAGTTTAATTGTATCCCATTCATTTATTTTTTACTTTACTGCTTGAGCCATGGGAAATGGTTAAGGAAGGTGCTGCCAACATCTATGTCCTGTAGTGTTGACCCTACTTCTTTTTCTAGTAAGCTTAAAGTTGTTGGCTTAATATCCAGGTCTTTGACCCATTTTGATTTAATTTTTGTGCAGGGTGAAAGACAAGGATCCAGCTTCAGTTGTCTACACATGGCTGTCCAATTTGACAAACACCATTTGTTGAATAGGCTATCTTTCTTCCACACTATGTTTTTTCCCCCTTTGTCAAATATCAAAGAGTTAAATATATGGGGGCTTGTCTCAGGATCTTCTATTCTGTTCCACTGATATTCAGTTTTGTTTTGATACCTATACCATGCTGTTTTTGCTACTACGGCTCTGTAGTATAATTTCAGGTCAGGGACTGAGATATCCCCCCTACTTTTTCCTTCCTGTAGAGTAATGTTTTGGCTAGTCTGGGTCTCCTGTTAGACCATATGAATTGGAGAATTGCTTTTTCTATATCTGTGAAGAATGCCATAGTTATCTTGATGGGGATTGCATTAAATCTGTACAGGGCTTTGGGTAGAATGGCCATTTTTATTATATTTATTCTACCTAACCATGAGCATGGAATGTTTTTCCATCTACTCAGGTCTTCTGTAATTTCTTTTTTTTTTTAGTGTTTGATAGTTTTCTTTGTAGAGGTCCTTAATATCCTTTGTAAGGTTACTGCCCAAGTATTTCATTTTTTTGGAGGAGATGGTGAATGGGAGAGATTTCCTGATTTCTTCTTCTGCGGAATTGTTGCTGGAGTAGAGTAATGCTAGTGACTTACTGGAGTTGATCTGGTAGCCAGCTACTTTGCTATAATCGCCTATAAGTTCTAGGAGTTTCTGGCCCATGTTATTGGGTCTTCTAGGTATAGAATCATGTCATCAGTGAATAGAGATAACTTAACTTCCTCTTTTCCTATACAAATACCTTTGATTTCCTTGTCTTGCCCGATAGCTCTGGCAAGGATTTCAAGGACTATATTGAACAAGAGGGGGGAGAGCAGACAGCCTTGTCTATTACCTGAATTCAGTGGAAATGTTTTCAATTTTTCTCCATTGAGGATAATGTTGGCTATGGGTCTGTCATAAAGTTATCTGACATAGTTAAAGTATCTTCCCTTGATCCGTATCTTTTCCAGAGTTTTGAGCATGAAGTGGTGTTGAATTTTATCAAGTGCCTTCCCTGCATCAATTGAGCTGATTATGATTTCTGTTTTTAATTCTGTTTAAGTGGTGAATTACATTTATTGATTTGCATATGTTGAACCAGCCTTGTTTTACTGGAATGAAGCCCACTTGATCATAATGGATTATCTTTTTAATGTGCTTTTGTATCTGATTAGCTAAAATTTTTTGCATCAATGTTCATCAGGGAAATTGGTCTGTAGTTTTCTTTCCTTGACCTGTCTTTGTTGGGTTTTGGAATCAGTGTAATATTTGCTTCATAAAAAGTGTTTCGGAGTAATCCCACTCTATCAATTTCCTGGAAGAGCTTGTAGAAGATTGGTGTTAGTTCTTCTGTGAAGGCTTGGTAGAATTCTGGTGTATATCCATCCGGACCTGGGCTTTTCTTTTTTGGGAGAGCTTTAATTGCTGCTTCAATTTCGCTATCTGTGATAGGCTGGTTTAGATTTTCAATGTCCTCCTGTGTTAAAGAATAGATGTTGTGTGTTTCCAAGAACCTGTCTATGTCCTCCAGGTTTTTAAATTTGGCAGAGTATAAATTTTCAAAATAAGTTCTGATAATCTTCTATCTATTGGATGAGTCTGTAGTGATGTCTCCATTTTCATCTTTGATTTTGTTGATTTTCTTCATTTTGTTCTTCCTTTTGGTGAGGTTGGCAAGGGGTCTGTCAATTTTGTTCACTCTTTCAAAGAACCAACTCTTAGTTTTGTGAATAGTTTGTATAGTTTTTTTGTTCTCAATTTTGTTGATTTCAGCTCTGATTTTGGTAATTTCCTGTCTTCTGTTAGCTTTAGGGTTGGACTGTTCCTCCTTTTATAGTCGTTTGAGTTGAAGCATAAGGCTATTAATCTGCTCTCTTTCTAGATTTTTGATGTATGTTCGAAATGCTATAAATTTACCTCTAAAGAATGCCTTCATACTGTCCCAGAGGTTTCGGTATGTTGTTTCCTCATTCTTATTCAATTCCAAGAACTTCTTAATTTCTGCTCTCATTTCCTCTTCTACCCATCCTTCATTTAAGAGGTAATTATTCAATTTCCAAGTATTTGAGTAGTTTCTGTTATTTCTCTTGTTGTTGATTGCTAAGATCATAGCATTATGATCTGACAGAATACATGGAATTATATCCACTTTTTATATTTGTTAAGATTATCCCGGTGAAGTAAGATGTGTTCTATTTTAGAGAAGGATCCGTGAGCCACTGAGAAGAAGGTAAATTCAGCTGTTTTAGGATGGAATATTCTGTAGATGTCTGTTAAGCCAGATTGATTAATAGAGTTTTTCAAATTGGAGATATCTTTATTGATTTTTTTGTTTGATGATCTGTCTAGAGTTGATAGTGGTTTGTTGAAGTCCCCCAGCATTATTGTGTTGAGATCAATGATGGGATAAATGTCCTTATGTATTTTTTCCATATATTTGGGGGGGTTGTTATAGGGGGCATAAATGTTAATTATTGTTATATCTTCTTGATGGACTGTCCCTTTTAGTATGATAAAGTGATCCTCTTTGTCCTTTCTATCTAGATTTAGTTAGAAATTGATTTTATCAGAAATTAGAATTGCCACGCCAGCTTGCTTTTTGGGGCTGCAGGCCTGGTAGACATTTTGCCATCCTTTCACTTTCAGCCTGTGTCTATTTTTGAGTGTCAAATGTGTCTCTTGCAGGCAACATATTGTTGGATTTTGTTTTTTGATCCAGTGGGTCAGTCTGTGTCTTTTATTTGAGGCATTGAGACCATTCACATTCAAAGTTAGAATAGATATGGGAGGCTGAGTCTCTGACTTTGTATCTATTACAGAGTTTTGAATCATCTTGGAAGTCAATTTGTGTATATGATTATTGACTCACCCTTGTTTAAGGATTTAGGATATCATTGGCATTTTCTTCTGAATGGAGAACATCCTTGAGAATATTCTGTAGTGCAAGATTTGTGTTCCTGTTTCTTGCTAGCTTGACATATTTACCGTTGACATATTTAATTTCCCCATCACATTTGAAGCTGAGTTTTGCAGAGTATATTATCTTTGGGTGAAAGTTGTTATTTTTTAACACTTGAAAGATAGTGTCCCAAGCTCTTCTGGTCTTCATTGTTTGCTCTGAATAAATCCATAGTAATTCGAATTGGGTTTGCCTCTGAATGTGATTTGGGGCTTTTCTCTAGCTGCTTTTAGAATTCTCTCTTTAATTTCTCTGTTATTCATTTTGTATATGATATGTCTTGGTTAGTTTCTCAATTGATTAAGCCTATTTGGTGTTCTATAAGCATTTTGGATGTGATCTTCTGGATCAATAGTAAAATGAGGGAAGTTCTCACTTATGATTTTGCTTAAAAGGTTCTTGAAGCCTCTTGTTTGCTGTTTGGAGTTTTTATCCAGACCCATGATTCTCAGATTATTACACCTCATTTCATCAAATATTACTTGGAAGTTCTGATTATGTAATATAAGCTGTTTATCCTGTTTATCTTCTTTGAATTCTACATTGTTTAACCTATCCTCATTTTCTGATACTCATTCTTCAAGAGCTGAAGTTCTATTTTCAGTGGAATATACTCTGGTGTTGGTATCTTACAGTGAAGATTTGAATTGATTAACCGTGGTTTTCAATGCTAATAGCTCTGCTACATCTCTTTTCAGAATGTCTATTTCTTTGTATAGCTGATCTTTCATCTCATGGATTTGTTCCCTTATTTCCCTGTAGAAGTTGTCTCTCATCTCTTGAAATTGTTCTCTGATCTCTTTCCTTTTTTCATCTCTCAACTCTTTGATTGTATTACTAATCAAAATATTGATACAATGTCTTTGGTTTTCATCTAGGGTCCCAGGTATGGAGTCTTTGTGTGGAGAGCTGTGGGGTTGAGGAGGAGAAATTTTCCCCCTTTTCCTCATTTTCCGAGTCAGAGACCATGTCTTGTACTTCAACCTTGTTACTCTTGGTGGAGTATTTCGAGATTCTTATGGCTTTGCTTCGTTGTGATGGGTACCTATTTGGTCAATACAGACATAAAGATGCCAGACCATTCTGTGAAAACTTGAGAGGCTATAGGTGCAGATATTAGTCTGTTTCAACTAAAACAGATATGCTGTTGACTAGCACCAATAGTACCAGTTTTCTTTGAGAGAGCTCTCACAATATATTATTTTAACAAGCAAGTACCCGTTTTGAAGCGTGTCTATTTCTTCAGATAGTAGGGTCTCTCTGAAAGTGGGGATAAGGAATGACTAGGAAATCAAGGAGGTGAATTGGGGAGGATAAAATCACACCTTCCTTAGAATAAAAGGGAACAAGGGATTGGGGGAGTAAGTTATTCTATTAGGAATAAGGAAAACAGAAATGGGGTGCAGGTAGGGTAAAGACTTTGGGTGAGGATAAGAGAAAAATGCTTATATTTAGGGATTACCAGAGTACAGGGGAGGAAGAGGTTAGTATGGGGCGTAGTTATCTTCCCTCACCAGAGGCTGAGGCTATTTTGCTATAATGAAATGTTTTCCTGATTGGGACCCAATGTTATAAGGATAGCAGTAGGAGCCAATCACCAATACATACACACAGATAAATATTTACATCCACCAACAGCAAATTCAGTATTAATCATAAAGCAAGAAAGGAAAAAAAAACCCACAGTAATGTTAAAAATTTTTAAATAATGTATTCAAGATGGATCCCCATTTAAAAAAAAAAAAAAAACCAAGAGGCAAACAACAAACAAAACTAGTTGGTAAACTTCTGAGTTTTTCTGTCCGCTAGGTCAGCGAGTATGTACCATGGGGGGAATGTGTTCAAATCTGTCATCTAGCTGGGGATTCTTCGCAGTTGAGCTTGTCCGGGGAGAAGCAGTTTGGTTAAGTCGGGTAACCTGGTTTTTCTTAGAGAATCTCCTCAAAATTTTCTGCTGCAAAGGGGTATAAGAACCTGCCTTCTCACACTTCTTGTGAGGATAGATTTCAGCTCCCCTTGGGATGTAATCCTGAGATGATTGCTTTCTGCCTGTCCACACTCTAGAATTTCTTGGGCCTGGGGCTCAGAAGGTTTAGACAATCTAGTTGATCCTAGGGTAGATGTGTGGGTCTCTGACTGATCCAAGGAGAGTGGCCAGCCTAAAACCTGCTTCCTTAGGATCACTGGTGACCCACTCTCTGTGTGACTTGTGATCTTCAGAAGTCCCAAGAGCTGCTCTGTGGGGTTGACTGAAACCCGCGAAGGATGGTCCAGATTGTGCCAGTGCTTATGTGCTTCTCAGTTGCGAGCACTAGAGGGCGCCCACCTGCAGAGGTCCAGGCCTATGTAGCCTTGGGTATGCATGGGGCTCAGATGATAAGGGGAAGCCCGTGCTGCCCCATATATTCAAAGCTTCCTGAGGCACATATCAAACAGAGGCTGAAGCAGACGATCCCCTCGAGATGGATGTGCCCTGCTGCAGCAAGCTCTGTTCACAGGCTCCTCCTATTTGGGCGTGTAAATTGGCAAGCAGAAGGTCGCCAACCAAGAGATTTTCCAGCTGGAGAAGGGATTTGCAGTTCCATACAGCCCTCAGGGCAGATGGCCAGTTGTGGGGGGTGGTAACTTCTCTCTTTCTGATTGTGGGGACTGAGGCCCCAAGTCACTGTTGAGCGACCCGCCCTGCCCTCGCAAGCTGGTGCGAGCACTTATGTTAAAGGACTTTAAAATCAGCTCTTGAAAACCTTGAGAATGGGTGGAGAATTATTGTCCGCAGTGACTAAGTTCGAGATCGTGTGCTGAATCCTCTCCTCCCCCAGCTCTGCGAGCAGCAACCGGAGGTGGAGAGGGAACTCCCAGCACCACACAGACCCTTTGGGAAAGGGTCCCATCTCCGGACGATAGATTCTGGTGTTCTGGCTGTGGTGTCTGAGACCCCAAGCCCACTTTTTTGCTGAGCAACCCGCCCCGCCCTCAGGGAAACGTCACAATGGTGAGCCAGATGCTGCCACTCACAAAAACAGCTGCAAGTTCGCTAATGTGAGCGATTAATTCCCAGATCTTTATAGAGGATCCTGTAAATTAAGAGCAGTCAGATCAGGGAGTTCGCAGCCGGCTGGGTTAGGGTATCTGATTTAGGAAACTTGCTCCATTTCCTCCACTCTGGAGTAGCTCCCCTCCCCCTGGGTGTGGGGCAGATTGCGTGGGCTCCACTAGCTTCTCCTTTATATTGGTTAATGCACCACGTTATTCCTTTGGAGTTAAAAAATTAGCAGGGGGTAATGTTCTCCCACACTGGGAGCTTGTCCTACTGTGGGAATCCGAGTGCTCTCCTGCAGCGTGAGGCGATTCTCAGGAGTGTCTCGGAGTCACTGTTGGTGGGGTGGCCACCATCTTCCCTTCCTGGTCTTGTGGGTTTTTTATCTCTTCACTTACGTGGTCAGGGGTGCAATTTGAATGGTACAGTTCAACAGCTAGCTCCCTAATCTGTGAATTATTATTGACCTTTACAATTTCCAATACCTCTTGAGATAAGGGGAAAGAGCCAATATGTACAGCCAAAGCATATAATAAAAAGCACTGAACTGGTTACTTTTTTCCTTTTATCTCTGTTACAATATTAATTACCACCTATGATAGGAGTGGAAGGATTAGCAACTATCTTCTGCCAAACAATAACTGTCTGACTACCCCTGGTTTAAAAGCAAACCCCCATTTTCAAGTTTGGCACTCACTTCAGATTTCCAGTACCTCCGTAGGGAAGGAAAAGGAGAATTGATAGCAAAGGAGATATGACATGAAGGTAGATAGGAACCTGTGAATTTGGAGCTAGATCAGCAAGAGTGTGGAGATGATGTAGGATGTTCAAATAAAACAAAAAGAAAATAGAATAAGGAAGAAACTTTAAGGAGGGTGAGTGAGAGAAAAAAGCTGGAAGAAAGCAAAGAAGGGAATAGCAGAGAAGCTCACTACTAGGAGGCTGTAATGTACAAAACAAAATGTGTTGGTCTGCAAGAACACAAACACCAACAAAAAACAAATCACAGCAACACAAGCAAAGCAAAAGGAACAAGAAGCAAACAACAAACAAAACAGAGAAATCAAAGCAAAATAAAACTATAAAACTGACATCTGAATGGAAAGTTCAGAGGATTATGGATTCTTTCCACTGAGGAGGTCAAAATAGACAGTGTGGTTGATGATAAAATTTGGCTCCTGGATGGAGGCACTTCCAGGGAGTTGCTGGAATAAAATACCCAGTCAGATATTTTTCAGAAGCACTATCTAACTTAATGTTGAAAGCAAGAATATTCTAATAAAATGGGTATTTTAAAACACTTGTCAAATATATTATTATTTGAAAAAACAAGATGATAAAATCTGCATAATTCTTTACATATTTTATGAATGTTGGATAGTTCATATGGTGTTTTCTCCTATATATATGAAATATTCTTAAAAAACAGTGGAGGAATTAAACAATCACTCTCCTGCCAACATTGTGACCCTTGGAAGGTGCATATTTTGAGTGACAGAAATGAAGGAGGACTTTTATACGTTAAAAATTTTTAACAATATCAATATGCCATCAGTACAAGAAATTAAATGGTAAAAAGGACCACACTAAATGAATAATTGAATTTAAGCCATTCATGATTTGTTTGCATGAAACTTTCATTTGAGCATTAATTCTTCTTTTATTTTTTCTTAAAGAAAGAGGGGATAGTGAGAGAGAGAGAGAGAGAAAGAAAAAAGCAATTTTTATTTAGTTTTTCATGTGACTTTCATTCCTTGGACACTTTGTTGTGTACCTGGTGCTGTGTTTGAACTCACGCATTTGCACATGCCAGGCAAGTGCCATAACCACCAAGCCAGTGCTCCAACCCCTGAGCATTAATTCTTAAGATGACCTAAGTAACTTTGACTACTAAGATATCAGTTAATATATTGTATACTTAAGCAATTTTGGACTGGACCAGAATTTTCAAAGTTGGTATGATGAAACCCATTATAAATGGCAGGATAAAGACAATCTGAATTCCTTCTTTGAGAGGAGACCGAGCAGAAGGTCTTAGTTGCATTGGGAAGGGTAGGATCTTGCCAAAGTCTGATAGTAATAGTGATATCCTGTAGCGGTGATGATCTGAGAATGAAGGGAGGTATTCTGATAAAATTTAGGCCTGAGGCTCAATAGAGAGGGGCCAGTGGCAAAAATTAGGAGAATGATTGTATAGTTTCATGTGTCTATATTACTTTAATAAGGACATTAAGTCCAATAACAAAATATCATCGTCTATGATCCAGGCATTTGACCATATTATTTTATTTATCTCATATAGGAGTACTTGTGAGGTTACACGTTTCATTTCTCATTGGAGTACATTAATGGAAAAGTTTTAGAAGCACTTTTCTTCAGCAGTTTGCTTATGTTTAAGCAACAAGAACAACAAAAAAGCTCACTATAACTCTTGACCTTTCTCTTGTCATGAATGAGAGATGAGCACGATCTTGAGGCTTCTATTTGTAAATGCAAGCACCTCTCTGGCATATTTTCCTGAAGTTTATTTTGAAACAAATGATGGCAGGCTGGAGAGGTGACTCAGTGCTACAGCACTTTCCGGAATGTGTGAGGACCCAGGTTCTATCCCGAGTACCACATATGCACTAAGTTGAGGAAAAACAAAAACAAGATTAAAAAAAAAATTAAAAATCAACTTTCCCTCTCTCTAAAAAAGAAAAAAAAAACATGGCATCTTATCTGGGGGTCTTCTAATACCCCTTTCCTGATTTACTATCCTCAAAATCACCTTTTGAATATATACAATTTGGAGTAGACTATTCCTAAAGACCTTCTTACATGGAGAATAAAAACCAGCATCTCAAGAGGTATACATTCTTAACTGTTTCCTGAACACACTATTCCTCTCTACCCATATCACTATTTCTTTCCTTGCCCAACTTGAAAAGGCCTGCTCATCTCATCTCAAATCCATCTTCTTTTTAGTGTTTGCTCTCCTTCATATTGCAATCAAATAGAAGGAACTCTCTACTCAGTGTTCTAGAAAACTTTACCTCAGAACTCTGGAACACTTTAGGAGCATTAGATGAGAATGCACATCTCTCTATTTTTTTTAATAGATAAGGACAGTGAGAGAGAGAGAGAGAGAGAGAGAGAGAGAGAGAGAGACTAGTTTTTATTGAGTTTTTCACATGGCTTTCATTGCCCTGACACTTAATGGTGAGCGTGGGTGCTGGGATTTGAACCTGTGTACCTGAGCATGCCAGGAAAGTGCCCTGAATGCAAATCCACTGCTCCAACCCCTGCATCTGTCTATTCTTAGCACTTAGCATAGTGTCCAGATCACTCAGAAAGTAAAAATCTATTCAGTTGGACTGGAATTTGCAATGCTTGTCCTCTTTAATTTCAGTTAAATTTGGAAATGTCTCATAGAGAGTCCAAATTTCTCTGTGGGCTCAAGGATTGAAGTTAATCTCTTATGCTCTATCTCTAACAGGCTGTGAATAGTTTCTTATTTCCCTTGGATAAAAACGTGTACTCAGTGCTCTTTGTCATATTTCTGTTTTGGACCCATGGTATATTCACTCCTTTCTACTTATTCTATAACCATCACATTCAAATGTGAATAATAATCACCTTTAATATGTATAGGTGTTTATGTACCTGCTTTGTGCAATTTACAGTGCCAAATAATTTATCTGTCTTTATCTCACTTAAATATAGCAAGACTTTTGTGACAGTGATTATCATTATTTACAACATAAACTTAGGCTGTCTTCAATATTTTACCATATGTACAGGCTGGTTGCAAAAGCATAAGTTGATCTGAAACTCTTTGACTGATGCTTGCTTCTAGTCTTTGCTGTGCAAATCTTCCTCTTATTCTTAGAGTTTCAATTTGAAAAGCACATATTAAGGTCAACACACTCAGGGTATGAGGCACTTCCCATAGGCAATCTCTTTCAATCCTTGCAACACATTTTCATTCTACAGCTGAAGTTGCAAACTCTTCTTGTTTTGTAATCTACCTATTTTTACACAGCTAATAAATCATTACAATCATTTATGTCTGACTGCATATTTATTGTTTGTATCACTTTACCATCACAGTAGAAGTCTGTTGAAGGGACATGTGAATGGATATGTGCATGTTTATCAGAATGTTCAGAATTGTCCCCAAAGCACTATGCTCCTTAGGGGAGAAGTCTGGAGAACAGCAGAGGGGAGAAAGCATAAAAATATTGAATTGCTCTTATAGCTAAATCAGACAGAGAGAAAGAAACACATGCGTAGACAAATATCCTCTTTCAGTGCTGTCAGTTCACAAACACAGCTTTGAGAGAGTCCCTCAGTGAAAGGAGTGCATTATAAATTGCTTCTTTTTGAGTGAAGTCCTTTGAGAAACTGGATCAAACCTCTGAATTTTTAGGCTTCTCTGTTTTTTCTCTGCAACTCTTTAACATAAAGAACCTAGAGACAGGGCACAGAAAGAGAAGTTTTAATGGTAATTTGGGTTTATTTTTATTTTGTTCAGCCCAGTATCCCCTGTATAATCTTTGTTAGGGCACGAAGTCTGCTTTTGGCTGGAAATTCCTTTTTATCTGAAAGTAAAAAGAGCAGAATACAATAGGCTCAGAGTATTTAAATATATTCCATGTAGGAAGGTCCAACAGTTATCCACAAATTTAGGCTCAACGAACTTGAATGCTTTTTTCAGTTATTCTGGAAATTGAAATTATCTTTTTCTTTCTTCTCTATAATCAGAAAATTATAAAATCTGAATGAGGTATTCTATAAGCATTATAGTTTACATTTCCTGAATGTTCCAGTTAGATTCCAACATTAAAGAACTTCTGGCAAGTGAACTCCTTTAAGGAGGTGTAATACCTGCTGACAGGTAGGTGTCACAACATTGTGGCTTTCATATCTAATTGGAACTGAGTTGGATTTGCATCAATGATCCACAGCCCAAAGTACACACTTAAAAGAAGTTAAGGTATTTTAACAATAAAATATGAGAAAATTAATCTCAAGCTCACCTTGTTGTGCAAGTACATAAAATCAACAGCAATTTCCGTAATGGTGCTGTTACTCTCTCTTTCCCAATAATTGATTTTAATCTCAAATTAAAGATCAACACTATGTCAGCAAGGACATGAAGCTGCATATTGCACTTGAGCAGGTTTTGAGCGAAGGTGTAAATCTCAGATTGGGTTGAATGGTCATGTTTTCCTGATAGTCATGGACTGCAAGTCAGATGCTTTACTTAAGAAGAGATTTATTTGGACTGTGCAGCAAGTAGACATTGATAAATAAACTGATCTTCTTAAAGGGGAATAATTGCTAGGAACATGAGTTTCCACGTGCAGTGTCCACTCAATTACAGTTTATTTATGTAATCAGCCGAGGTTCTTGTTGTATTCCAGTTAGACACAGGAGACACACACCAAGCTTGTGCTTCACCATCTCAGTGGTGGCAATGAGAAGCAAGGTCATGAAGGACAGAGTTAACTGTTTGCCATTTGAACTTTCATCCAAGTCTGTGCCTGAGGTTTCAATACCTCCTGTGTATTATTTGGCATCTCTGGGGAGTCAAGTATGCCATACAGAATTAATAACCCCCTTTGTCCCTCCCTCACCACCTTCTCTCTCTCCTCTGCACACTCTCTCCCCCAACTCTTCATAGCTGTAGTTTCCCCAGATTCTGTGATTCTTCAAATTTGTGGCGTCTAGTAAATAAACTTGTCTAACTGTCATCCTATCTTTGGTTTTACTCTAGCTTTTGTTTTATTCTTAACTCTCTGGGTTTGAGAGATTTTTTTCATTTCTTTCCATTTATCTGCAAAGTCATGATGTTGTTCTTTTCAATAGTGGACCACAGTTTTTGGATCCATTTATCCAGTGAGGGGAATTTGGGTTGATTCCACAATTTAACTATTATAAATTGACCTGCTATAATCATTGATGTAGCTGTGTTTTATAATATGCTGATTCCAGTTCATCTGGGAAAATATTCAGGAGTGGGTCAAACCATGGTTCTATCCTCATGTCTTTTTTTTTTTTTTAAGAAAGAGAGAGGGACAGTGAGCAAGAGAGAAAGACAGAATCAATTTTATTTAGTTTTTCATGGACTTTCGTTGCTCAC
Source organism: Aplodontia rufa (assembly GCA_004027875.1). Classification (NCBI taxonomy): domain Eukaryota; kingdom Metazoa; phylum Chordata; class Mammalia; order Rodentia; family Aplodontiidae; genus Aplodontia; species Aplodontia rufa. Next base: position 21,927 of record PVKS010008350.1, on the reverse strand, counting down.
ACACTTCATTGTGTACATGGTGCTGGGGTTTGAACCAGCATACTCACGCATGCAAGGCAACCACCTTAACAGCTGAGCCACTGCTCCAGTCCAATCCTCATGTCTTCAACAGCGTTTGGGTCTCATGTCATTATTCTAGAGCAAACATTCTCTTCAGAAATTTAGGAGTGTGTTTAGATGACAGAAGTGTGTTGTTTGAAGTCTATCACTACTGTGTGATTTGGCAAGCTATTTGTAATTTCTATAGATCAACATAATAATCTAAAAATTGGGACATTAAATTGGATTATTAGTTGGGATGATTAAATGTGTGTTAATATTAGAAATATCAGCTCATTTTAGGAGATATAGAGGTGAATTGTTTTCATTCTTCAAATTGCATATCTACAGTAGATTTCTAATGTTTAGTTTTCTTTTTAAAGTCAAGATTTTAGAATTATAGTTGAAAGTTCAAAATTTAACTTTTTAAAACAATCCCAAATCATCATGATTGAAATATCATTCATTCCTTAAATAACTATTGATATGTGCTGAATTATCTGTGCACAAACAGATCTACAATTTATGAACCAACCAGTAATTTAAAATTGCAAATATGTGGAGAATGATAATAAACTTTCTATTAGCAAATCATACTTTTTATGAAGGAATTTAATTTGTACATGCTTCTAATCAACTTAATAATTAGTTGATTAATATAGTGGACTCTTCAAATTTGCATACTAAACCTTCAAGATTTGAAAAGCAGAAAAACATCTCATGAATGAAAGTATACATACATTTAAATTCAAGCCCCTATTTATCATTTTGGATTACCTCTGTTTCTTGGGAAATTATAGATGTTATTTTAAACACAAAGGTTTCATGAATAGTTGCCAATGTGACGAAAGCTTAGAATGTGCATGAAGGGACAGTAAATTGACCCTTATTGAACACAGAATGTATTTCTGAAATCATGTTAAACTATTTTTACATACCTTATCTCAATTATCACAAAAGTCTTATGTTATGGTTTAGATATAAGGTGTCCCCTGAAAGCTCATATATGAGACATTTCATAGGTGAACTGATGCGGTTATGAAAGCCTTAACCTAATCCATACATTGATACACTTAAATGGATTATCTGGGTGGTAGCTGTGGGTGGGTCAGGTGTGGCTAGAGGAGGTGGGTTAATGGGGGCGTGCTTTTGAAATATATATTTTGTCCCTTCTAAGGGAACAGTTTCTCTCTGCTTCCTGTTTATTAAATCCTGTGCTGTTTTCCTCCTCCACACACTTCCACCATGAAGCTCTGCTTCACCTCCAGTGCACAGCAATGGAGTTGGCGAATTGGGGTATGAGAACTCTGAAATCATGAGCCCCAAATAAACTTTTCTTCTTCTACAATTTTCCTGTCAGGTCTTTTGGTCAAAGCAGTGAAAAAAGATGAATAAAACACCTTATCAAGCAGTTATTATTTTTGCTTCTTTATAATTTTTACTATTTCAAACCATAGAATTATATTTTTAAAATTACTTAAAATTCAGCAAGTGATGGGGTTGAGCTATGCCCCAAATATCCATTTAGGATGAATGATAAGAATAAAAATAATGCAATTTATAATAAAAGTATAATATAAAAGAAAGAAAGAAATGTAGCAATCAAGATGTACAAAAGAAAAACTTAAACAGATTTAGTTGCATATAAATCTTATTTCTCAGATTGCATCATCTCCTATGTGAGCTTAAGTTTAAAACTTTGAAAGAGATAAGAGATGAAGTAAGATTATAGAATGAAGCTAAAAGAGACCTCAGAAAGAGTTAAGAAATAACATAGAATAGTAGATGAAGCTGTAATAGAATCAGTATGGCATTACTTAAAATTAACAATTGGCATAGAGGAAAATGGAATCAGAGGGAGAATAAGCAAGAAAACCTTTCAGAATTCATAAAAGAAAAGAAGAATAACTCTCAGAGTAAGTGATGTCTAATAACAACCAATAAAAAGCCAAATTCATTTAATGCTGTTCTTGAGGAAGATACTAGAAGAAATAGAACTGACCCATGGTGGGTTATACAGGAAGAAAACTTTTATGACTTCTGAAATGATAGAATTGAACAAAAGATAAACAAGTGACAGTATTACAATGAAGTGTATTAATGTAATTCAATTTAAAAATGAATTACAATGTCATCTAACACTTAAAATAAAATTGGAATAACTAGTACAAGAAAAAGGAAGAAGATAATTTTGTATCCAGCAATAAAAAATAATAAATCAATACATACAGAATTTAAGTAAAACAAAGATCGCAATTTCTAAGTCTTTTACTTATAAAAGTCATTTACTCACATGTTATTCCAAGATAGGGAAGATATGCCACTTATGTAATTAAATATATATCCCATTCAAGGAAAAAGTGAACTCAAATATAAAAGAAATAAAAAAATTCTTTGAAAGATATAGATATAACTATGAAAGATAGAAAATAAACTAAGTAACTTATAAAGATGTTTACAAAACAATAAAATTATAAGCAATGAATTTTAGAAATGATGATTTCTAATAATAATTTAATAATGAATGAAAGATAAAATGAGATATATCAGTAAAACACATAAAATTGGGATTAAAAGTAAGTAATGATAATAGAGAAGTTTTGATATGATGATTTTTCCTTAAAACTACAATTCTTCACTAAATGACTGGCTTAAGGACAAGAAAGAAATCAGTTTTGCAGCAAGTATAGAAAACATGGGAAGGAATGAAGCCAAAAAATATAAAAATATGAGCTTAGATAACTAGTAGAATGGATGATAAAAGTAAAACAAAGTGTATTCTTCTTAACAATATAAAAATGAATTTTGCTCTTGTATCAAAAGACTAAGAATCTCAAATTAGGTCATGAATAAAATTCAACTCTACTAATTACAAGAAATTTACTTATAATAAAATTATGTAGAAGCATAAAACAAAAGTATGAACAAAAACATAAAGGAAAGGAAGGCAGGATTGGCTTTTTAATACCTAAGAAATGTTTCTAGCAAAAGTCTGGCAACAAGAATAGATATTTAACACACAATTCCCAAGGGCACACATTTGTTTTGTACTTTTAAAATGTTTATACACTTTGAAGGAACACTTTTATTCCTATTTAAAAGAATAGTAAAAGATGGACACATATTTATTAATTACTCCTTTATAATAGTGTAAAATGTGTTATTAGCATATATATGTGTATGTATGTATAAATTTACATATGTACAAATTATAGAACATCCAGGTCTTGGACTGCTCTATTGCTAATTAAAATTTGCAAAGGCTAGGATTTAATGATACTTTAAAATACTTAAGATTCATTTCTATTTAAAACACTAAGACACATACACACACATATGGCATGGTAAATATAGTTGTGTGGATTGAAAGATGGACTAGTAGGATATGGTCTAAAATGTTAATAATTATTACTTTTTGGTAGTAAAGTAAGGGGTACAATCACCAGAATTCTATGTGAAAGCACTCAACTCAAATGACTTATTCATAAATAATACTTAGCTGCCCTTTGTAACTGAGATGTACAGGCATAAATCTGTTTTCTATCAAAGGTTTGGATTTCAATAGTGTGAGAAGGACTTCATTTCTCTCCATTATTCACCTCTGCTTTTGCTACATTGGTGTTTTGTTTGGGGTGTGTGTGTGTGTGTGTATGTGTGTATCTGTTTCTGCTATGCTTTCTTTTGATTTTATTTTTTGCTACTGGAGATTGAACCCACCCTTAACCACTGAGCCATATCCCCAGCCCTGTTTATATATTATTTTATTTTGAGACAGAATCCAAGTAGCTTAGGGCCTAGCTAAGTTGCTGAGGCTGGTTTTGAACTTGTGATCTTCCTGACTCAACCTCCAGAGTCTCTGGGATTACAGGCATGGCTCAATGTGTCAGCCCTTGTTTTCTTTAATTTACATGTGATAACATCTGGTAGCTCCATGTTTCTGTCTTCTTATGATCGAATGCAGGGATAAAGTAAAATAGAGGCATCCCTTACAGAGGTTTCTACATAAATTCCAGGAATCATTTTGCTTGAACCAGCAGTTGCTACTCCCCAATACATAAAAGTGTATTAGGGACCATGCGTCAGGTCTGATTCATCAGATTTTTATAACATGTTCTGTCCTTATACCTGAGATTTGAGTCCTATCTGAAATACATATATTAATGTTAGGTAGTTGCCTCCTCATGACCCATATTAGCTAGAGATAAAGTTAGAAAACCATGCTAGACAGACAAAACAGGAGATAATACAATGACTAATATTTTTCTTCCTCAATGTTTTCCAAATAGTTGGCTATTGCATATGGTACTTTTGTAATGAAAAGAGTAATACAATTATTAAATATGTTCATACATATCAAGTATTCTTATCTCTTGTTTATTCTGATAAATATATCTTAAGGAGAAAATTTAAAAGAAAAATCTTTATGTTCTAATTAACATTCATTTCATCAATAGCCTAGTTGCAAAACATTGGATTTAAATGTAATCAAATAATATAAAAATCAATTTTAACATGATATTCAATTATAAAATATATAGTTTCATTGATTAATTATTGCAAAAAGTAGCAATAGCAAACTATATTTATAATATAGTAAATACAAGTGAATGAAAATGTAAGCATGCTATCATACTAAGATTGTAAAAATATTGGGACAATTATTATAAACAGATATTTAAGAATGAATATTATAGTTGGTAATTGATTTTTGCCTTTTAAAATGATTTTAAGATTGTAAACTTTTAAACATAAAAAGTAAACAAGATATACTTTCAGAGCTTTAAAATTATATACATCTCAAAAGTGATTAGACTTTGCGTATATAGGTTTGGAATTTCAGTGTAGCAAATACTATAGCATCAGAGAGGGAGGTCTGTCACACCAAAGCTAATAAAGTTCATTTTGCTTTCCCATGGATTACAATTTTGTTTTGTTTTCTAAAATCATAAGTTGCTTAAAGCATACCCAACTTTAGCTTTTACAAATGCAGAACCATGTATATATATATAGTCTTCAATATTAAATTATAGTTAAAACACTATAGGGATATTTCACCATGTTTTTACTAATACCCAGTTGCTTGGTAAATTGGAAATTTCCTACACTTTATGCTAGTAAGTGTGAGGTTGAAATTGTCTCCACTAGTTAGTGTTGATATAACCTTATAAGTTTCTAAATTTCTCTGCATCTCAGGTTCATCAGCTGAAGCACAAAGGCATTTGCCTACCACACTGTGAAGTCTGTATAATAAATAAGCACTTCATGTGAATGTGGTGTGTACACTACAAGATCCCTGATAGCTCCCTTGAAGTATTAAGTGCTTTAGAGACGAAGCAGAAGCAAATGCTACGAAGTTATCCGTCTCTACCACTTCTGACTCTCCATTGAACTGTAAGGGGTGAATTGAATCCTTGCTCTTTGGACAATATAGAAATAGCTGAGGAAGGAGATCATTTCTGGGAATAGCCATATTTCCCAACTGGGATGAACTGACAAGGAGGATGAAAGTTCATTCTAGAAAAGTAATCCAAATGAGTCCTTACTACCTAAGATGTCCCATAAGATTCTATAGGAAATGAAACTAAAAGTGACAGAAAGAGCAATGGTGTTAATATGTTTCTGAAGTTAAATGCATATGCATTTCCTAATGTGTGCAAAATAGATACTCTTGTAATATCTAGCTCTCCAGTGGCATTCAATAAATGCTTATTAATGGCAAGGATAATGTGATTATTTCCCCCCATACCTTTTCAAGCTCTCTCTGAAGTCAGAGCAGTCCATAATCTCTTAATACCTCCAGGTGACTGTGTTAAAGAGCACTACCTGAATGAAGGAAAGACAGGTCGGCAAGGTCATATGTGGTTACCATTTGAGTTGAAGAATTTTGTCCCACAATTCTGAATTCAGTGAGACCTCCTGTCACATAATCACCTAGAGAGCAAGGCACTGGAGAAATAGCAGTAAGCAATTAAAATCCTGTTTGCTGCCCTAGGCTGGTTTTGCATTCATTGTTCAGCAGATGAGCTAGTTCAGATTTAACTTTCAGCAGTTCATTTGATTGAACTTGGGACCAATAAAGTGAGAGGCTGGATAAAAGAATAGGAAATAGTTATGCTTTGAGACTATAACTAAAATTTGGATGAGGAGGCAATAATCTATAAAGTGACAGTCATAGATTGTTTTATTTTCACAATTGTAGGCTATGGAAAGAAAGTAAGGTCAAACTTTTGTCTCTCTTCCTTACTGGGTTATTCAGTGAGTTAGTCTCAGAGTATGGTGATACTAATAAGCAGCACTGGCGCTTCCTGTTTCTTCATCCAGGGGCTTGATAAACTGTCCACTCAAGAATATTCTTTTTTTTTTTTTTTTAAAGAGAGAGGAACAGTGAGAGAGAGAGATACAGAGACAGAGAGAAACAATTTTTATTGAGTTTTTCATGTCTTTTGTTGCTCTAACACTTAGTTGTGTACGTGGGTGCTGGGGTTTGAACCCGTGTACTTGTGCATGCCAGGCAAGCGCTGTAACTGCCGAGACACCGCTCCAGCCCCACTCAAGAATATTCTAACAACTTTTTATGTTCAATTTGGTATCCAATAAACATGGTGAGTTACTAACTTTCACATGTGCTTTTTATTTAAAAATAAATAAATAAATAAATAAATAAATCTGATTTGAGAAAGCATTTCACACTACAAATTCTTTAGGATGATTCAGAAGACATGGGTCACTTAAAATTTTGGTGAGAAGGGCTATATGAAAAAAAGATTCGCAAAAAATGATGTGAATGTAGCACGAGTTTGGGGCATCCTGATAACAGGTAGGCCAGTGCTCAATTTGAAAATATATCTTAAAATCCCATTCAAGTCTTTAAATAACTGTAGCACCAGGCAACGTCTTGACTATAATCTCATGTAAGACTTTGAGACAAAATCACCCAATTAAGCCTCTCTCAAATTCTGTTGGAAATATGAAATAATAAGCACTTCCTGTTTTAAGCCACAGATTTCTGGGTTACACAGCAATAGATCACAAATGTAATTGTTAGTGGGAATTAGGCATTTTTTTTTCTGAGAATGATTGCAGTCACAGCTACTTTGAAAATACTGTCACATCATCAAGACTCCTAGCCTTATTTTTAATATGCTCTTTTTTTCCCAATATCCATTTTCACACTATTTCTTTTTCCAGCAATGCTCTTTCATCCTTTGCACCTGTCAAAATTCCACCTATCTTTCTTAGCTTGCTAAAATTCCAGATTCTTTCTACATGGCACCATCTGCTCCAGGCAGAGCAAGCTCATTCTTCAGAGCTTTTACAATACTTTGTCTTTACATTTTTTAATAAAGTGTCATGTATCATAATGTTATTTCTTCTTGTCTTAGCAGCCAGATTTAACATTGAGAGGCTGGGTATGCATTGTATTGGTTTTTTATACAACATTTCCTAGTACTGGGACTGTTAAAATGTAAAAAAAAAAGTAGACTTGGGGCTGGAGTGATGACTCAGCCGTTTCTGTGTTTGCCTGGCAGATGTGAGGACACAAGTTCGAACCCTAGTACCACATACACAATGAAGTATTGGAGCAATGAAAGCTACTTGACAAACTAAATAAAATTTATTCTCCCTCTCTCTCACTGTCCCTCTCTCTCTCTCAAAAAAAGGTAGACTTGAAAGGAGACCAAATCAACTAGAGCAGAATTTAAGTTTCTACTTACCATCTCAAAATGCAAGATACATCATCTATGAAAAGAGTGTAAGAACAACTAGATCTCAGAGTTTCCTTCAAGATGTAATGTCATAATTTGAGAAAAGAAACTGACACAGTATTATCATATTGTAGGTGCTTAAAAGTAATTACAATATGATACGATTTTTATTCTTCATTCATGTAGTATATAATAATATACAATATATATCAAGCTGTGTTATAAGCTCTTCATATTATCTCACTTAATCCTTTTAAAAATTTTATTCTGCATCACTGTTTAAAAAAGAAATCAAAAAAGGGGATATAGAAAATTGTGCCTGGAGTTATCGGTAATAGTAGCTTTCAGGATTAGTAATAGCCGTTTTTACCCAGAAACAAGTATATAACCAATGTAACATATTGCCTGTCAATAAATATGAGTTGAAGATGTGAGAATATTACATAGATCCAAGAAGTGTGATTAACATGGATATGTTTGCTTTTATGAATCATTTACATTTCTTATTTACTCCTATTAATTAGGAAACAACTACAAATTGAAGATGATGGTATAGACTTCATTTGTACATTTGTCTTAGGATAGCCCACTCATTAGCAAATTTAGGGTGGTTAGATAAAGAATCATGATGAATAAGAGCAGTGCTTGCCTCTGTAGCAATTGTGTATTATATAGTATGAAATTCTGCCTAACACTCCATTGATGGAATTCAAAAGAATGAAATTGAAGAGTGTGTCACAGCAACTGATGAATGAAGTGTATGACACTGTTGTTTTGACAATCCACTTGGAAAACAGTGATGATACCAACCCTGCAAGCATTATTCCAAAGGGTAATCAACTAAAATTTTAAAAACCTCTTACACACTGCTAGGCTGACTCAATAAATATTGATTCTCCTATTTTCACACTGCCCACAGTCACAGTCAGGATAGGGCAGGTTATTCTTCAGTAACAAGAAACTTCAAAAATTTCAATTGCTTAACAACAACAAAGATTTATTTCTGCCTCTCACAAAGTCCTCTATAGGTTCAGGTGAGTTCTAACTCAGCTGTTGCCAACGTGATCATTTAGCACTGCCCTTCTATATTAATATTTTCTTTCAAGATCACTAAAGCAGAGAAAGACAAAGAAGTCCAGCACCAGGAACTAAATATTTCTGCTTAGCAACAACACTTGTCACTTTCACTTACATTCCATTAGCCAAAGCAAGACATACGGCCATGGTTGACCCTGCAAGGATCAGGAAGTGCAAAACTTTCAAGTACATGAAGGCAGAGATCCAAAAATAATAGTGAGCAAGATAATCACTATCATATCATTATTGTTTTATTTGTAGACTTAGCCACAAGATGAACATCTCTATAAATTCCTAATTTCCTTAAGGTCACTATACTTATGCCCTAGCTAATTTTGATTTTAACATTTTTTTAATATTCAGAGGAAAAGCAGTTGTTAATTGTGAGTTTAGTTAATTTAAATTAATTGTTTTCTATAATTATTTTTGCTTCATGAATAAAAACCTTAGTGTCTGTGTAAATGTGTGTGTGTGAGTGCACCCAGGCCCGTTAGTCTGTAAAGAACGATGTCAAGGAGATGGATGATTTTTAGAGTCCCTATTTACCCCACAGTATTAATAGATTTCCTTTTAGAGAAGGAGATAACTTTTCACAGTGATTTTCTTGCTAGGTATTCATTGAGTTGTGGATAAGTTACTTGTACATTGGACTAAACTATTCCACCTCTGCTATTCTATGGAACAGAACTACTTGGAGAAGAAATGTGGCACAGTATGTGATTCTTACAAAATATAAATGAAAACAATCTTACACACAGCATAGTGTTTCAAATGCAAGTTGCCTTCATTGTGGCTTCAAACAAGCAAGAAGGAAAATGAACAAATTATTGATTTCATTACAGAACAAACTTCATGGCTATTAACTAACTGTACATTAGTAAACTGACCTCTTTCTGAGTGCAGTGGCACATGCCTGTAATCCTAATGACTGAGGAGGCTGAAGCAGGATGATCACAAATTTAAGGCCAGCCTCAGCAACTTAGTGAGGCCCTCAAGAACTTAGTGATATCCTGTCTTAAAATAAAAAATAAAAAAACACATGATATGTAGCTCAGCGGAAAATATCCCTGGGTTCAATCCCCAGTACCAAAAGAAGTAATTTGACCCTTTAGAACAGGGTTTCATGGGATCTTTAATATCTTCATTTACTCCTACAAGCCATAATATTATATGTGAATAAGAGCCAGTAAAAAAATACTATGTAAGCAACTGTTGTATCCTCAGCCTATGCTATCGTCACTTGTTCCCAAAGAAATATGTTCTTTTCAACTCTTGGAAAGTCAAATTATCTTGCATCCTTTAGCTTCCTTTAACAATTGAATGACAATGTAGAACAAAGTACACATTTGAATATATGAAGTTATTTCAATTTACCTATATTTTATTTTGAGAATACATTGTATTTTATTGAAATGGAGGGAGTAGGGAGGACTTTAGAGGGAGAGTTAATAATGTAGTTTACTCTTTACTTACCCTAGATGACAAATGACACTATGCAGTCATTTAATTTTGGAAAATACACAATCTTATTTATTTATGTATATAAAGAGATTTATATCTGCTATGGGGGGAATATGGAAGAGTCAAGAGACTGGGATGTGGGTGATGTTGGAGGTGATTCTGGATTAGGATCAAGAGCATATCATATTGTTACTACATATGCATTTATGATTGTATAACAACTCAACTCAAATAAATTTAAAAAATAAAAAAATATAAATATCTTTTATAAGCCTCAAGCAAATATTCTTTCATATAGCAAGTGGTATGTATAATAAATATTAGTATTTTATATTATGTATACATTAGTAATTATATCAAATAATTACTTTACTATGAAAACATCATGGATAAATTCTAGTTATAAAAAGATCATTGGGATGTATACCCATTATGCATACATTGCTAGCTTCCAAATAACCCATAGCCATTAGAAGCTAAAGTGAAAATGACAAATTAAACTCTACCAATAGATATTAGTGGCAATGTACAGTAAGTTAGTGATGCTAATTTTAAAATGTAGCTTTTGAACAGATTTTTTAAAAAGAATATTTTCAACACCCTGGTGTAAAGCTTCTGTGGGGTTATTTGACAGATGCCTTGTGAGTTCCTTCAAAGCAGGGGATAAAAGTATAGTGCTCCAAACAAGAAAGTGTGAGCAGAATGGCTTTTGGGCATGTGGGTGGGGAGGCTGGCACATTCTCAGTTCAATTAAATGCAACTTTAAATTGTGAATTTGCACATAGCTGAAAAAAGACAGCCATGTGGAAGTTTGTTTTCATTCTTAAAGTGAATTCCACTCTGCCCTTGATACACTCACATAGTGCTCAGTGCTGCTAATGTAGAATCTTCCTGTAATGTGAGAGGTTGGGACACATATGTTGCTAGAAACATGTTTCCTTTTCAGAAACTGAGGTACAAAGCAGCTACTACCAATTTACTTTCAACATGATTGGATTGACTTTTTAAAATCCAAGAGTTTTTCTCAAGAGGAATGGAAATTAAACATAAATGATCTTGGCTGCAGATTTTTAGTCCATTTGAGAGAGAAGGCACACATTGCACCAGACCTCTCTCACTAAACTCAGCTAAAACTTTGAACACAACACATACTGCAGCAATCTGAGTACTCTAACAGGTAGAAAGGAGAAGGTAACCTGGCTGAGGATTGCTCAGTGGTAAGTAAGTACTTTGGGGAATATTTAATACATATCCTATAATTCACCTTCCTATTCCTGCATGTTTATTCTAGAGTAACGAATACTTATGTTCACACATACAGAACAGCTGAATATACTGTGACTGATCATAGTTGTTCTATTTTTAATCAGTAAAAACTACTAAAAGCCTACAGTTAAAACATAAATAGATCTATGTGATGTTAGTTTTTGTTAAAGAGAAAAGGACAGAGAGTGTCAATTTTTATTGAGCTTTTCATTCTCAAAGGTCTGCATATGCAATGAAGACAGTAGTCCCATAAGATGATGTCATCAAGTGACATCGTAAGTATACTAGATTGTGTAAAAACACTGATGTTCTCACCATGATGAAATCTCCTAACTATGTTTTCCTCAGAAAGTGCCCCTATCATTAAGCAGTACACAACTGTACTGAGAAAGAACAGCTACTGTTGTGTCCCTGAAGGATTTTTTGTTTTGGATGGATCAACTAGCGCTTAGAAAAGGTCCTAAGTAATACTTATGTCTAGATTATTGAGTTTATATTAGTATTTAGGAAGAAACACAGCATAATGTAACTAAATGCTCAAGTATAGGTTTAGGGGATTTTAATAGTCCTGTAAAAGCAGTGAGGTCTTATAATCATAAGTGTTATATCAGGGAAGAGTACAATAATCTTAATGCTTTGAGCAAAGTCAATAGCACTTTGATCAAAACATTATTTGTTGGAGGAGGGTTTGGAAGGGTCACTACTCCATGAATATCTTATTTCTGGTGAGTTTGCAGAAGAAGTATCCCTATGACATTGTGGTTCTGCCTTGTATTATGAGATGGTAGATTTTCAATTTTAAAATATAGATCTATTGTGACCTCAGCTTGAAAGATTTATCAACTTTTCTAAGTCAAATAAATAATAACTATGGATAAAATGCTAAAGGTTTAAAGAAATAAAGGATTGCTTAGACTAGAGACTTTTCTAAATTTCCTCTAAATCAATGTGGAACTAAAAAATAAATATACTCATGTTACATTCTTTTAAAATGTATTTTCTATGCACAGAAAATTATCATGTTCCAAATAGGCCGTGAGTTCTTGGGTTTTCCTTTCACTGTAGACTTGTGGAAAAAGGTCAATTTGGCCATGAGAATGGAGACAGTTTTGTGGAAGCCATTGTGTTCATCTGGGGAAATATTATCCACTGGCTCTCAAGCAGGACTACTGGGGAAAGACTCGCCAAATTGTAACTACAGGTACATTTGAATTAATTGTGCAATAAGCTAGGTAGGGCAGAAAGAGATGTCAGAGGCCTCAATACCCCAGGAGGGATAGCATAAGGGAAAAATGATTTGCTTAAGTAATGACTGCAGTAGGGGCTGGAGCAGTGGCTTGACATTTATGGCACTTGCTCTGCATGTGCAAGTACACAGGTTCAAACCCCAGCACCCACTTATACAACTAAGTGTCAGAGAAACTAAAGCCATGTGAAAAATGCAATAAAAATTTATTTTCTCTCCCTCACTCTCACTGTCCTTCTCTCTTTAAAAAAAATAATGACTGTGGTAAAAATACTTTTTTTATTTTGTGCACATTCATGTCATTGCAAAGATCAATTCCAATGTCATATACAGAAATAGTTACAAAATTCAGGCATGGAACTCAATTCCTTGAGTCTAACCCAGGGCTATATACAAATATAGCACATTTTGGATTCTTTTTCAGACACAGTTCATGCTGTATATTTTATTAATAGTAGCTATGTCATTTTTTTCTTATGAGAATATGATCTTTAGTTTTATCATTCCTATATCAAAATAACTCTAATATTTCACCTTTGTGTCACTCAAAATATGACACTACATGATGCAGTTCTTACATTCTCTGCCATGGCTTTGTTTCCTGTATCTATGCCTAACATTTCCTACCATTCTCTTCAGTGTTCTTTGTTTTTTTCTTTTTATTTTTTTCAGGGCTGAGGACCAAACTCAGGACCTTGTGCATGCTAGGCAAGCGCTTTACCACTGAGCTAAATCCCTAACTCCTCATTCTCTTCAGTGTTGCCCATGCTCCAACTATACATACCATTGTTCCTCAAACCTAGCAAAATGTTCTTGCTTGATGACACTGACACTTGTTTTTTCCTGTTCCTTAAACGCTTCAACTATTTGACTTCCTTCAACTATGTTTGCAGGTGCCACCACATCAGAAATTACCCTCAGGAGCCTCCAGAAGGGAATGCAGCTTGATGATTCATTGATTTTAGTCTGGTGAGAACCATATGAAATTTCTGGCTTACAAAATTGTAAAATAATTGACTTCAGTGGGTTTGTTTGCTTTGGTTTTGTTTTTGCTTTCCCTGCACTCCACTAACTTGAGGTAGTTCATATGATAGTCATGGAAAATAATATGATGCCCCAGACCAATGTGTCCATAGCACTGTCATTTAGACAATAAGCCCCATGAGTTTGGTCGGATTTATTTTCTACTCGCTGACAGTTCTTTGTCTTACCAACGATTATAAAGTAGTTGTTACTCCTTTTTCATCAAGTCCATACAACAGGATATCATCAATGTTGTGGATCAGCATGATAACCTATAGACTGGAGAAGCAATTGATAACCTGCAGACTAGAGAATGATAGGGATAGAGAGCCGAAATAGCTCTGCGGTAGAACACTGAAGGTAAATGGCTGATCTTATCAGACCAAATTAAACTGCTTCTGATTTTCTGTTTTAGTAGGTAAAGAAAGAAAACAAGCCAGCAACACAAGTCAGTATCTATATACAAGGTATTAGAGAAATATATTCCCTGATTCAAGAAATGGAGCCACAGCTTGGAGAGGATTGAAAATTGTAGTCACTAACTAAATTCATACATCTATCAAACCATACAATAAATGTCTACAAGGGGCATCGGTCATGAGAACAATGTGGCATGTTAATTCTGAACAAAGAGCCACCTAGTTAAAAGAGGTTTTTTTTTTAATTGAGAGATTTATTATAGAACAACCACACAAGTTTTAACAAAATAATATAAAATGTGAATATATTCTGGATATTAGAATTACCCCCAGAAGTCCCCCCACAATTACCCACCCTTATCCCTCCCATCCCCTTCCCACAATATCTCTAAAAAGTATTATGTTGTATAACATTACATCTTATCTGGATTTAACACAGAAGATGTTTTTAATAATTGGAAGGATGAAAGACCTGTGGTAATTCATTTTTTCTTACAGCTCATCCAGTAGTCACAGTCATTATGACTGTTTTATCCCATTTCCCATTTCTCATTCTCTTTTTCCTCAGCCGATACCCTAGGGGTATATGGTGTGGCTTCTTATTTATTGGGGTGACTTAATCTTATGGATATATAAATTCCTGAAGACATTATCCCAGATTTGCTAGGTATTTCTTTACCTAGGGGGTTGTAACTTAGTTCTCAAAGGCTCTTTCCATAATTCTTAGTATTAATTATGGCAGTGTCATTTACTTCTGTAAATATGAGCTTATTTATACATTCATTTTTATGTAGCATTCTTTATTCTCAGAATGTTTTTGTTGTTCAGAAGCAATCCTGTACAGAATAAGGTGATGATGGTTGAGGCATTTTGTAAGTCTGAGGATGGTGATTATACAAGAAAAATGTGGACAAGGAAGAAAATTATACAGAATACTATTTATTTCAGTGAAGATAAAATGGTGAAAGTGGTCCGATGTAATCAATTTACTATCAGTGTCCTTTCTGAACTTTTAATAATGGTGTCTCATTGGACACTCAATGTGGTTTTCTCCTATTGGAAGTTTGGGTGTTCCTCTGTGACTGTGACTGAAGTAGTCTTTGTAAATGGAATTTTATGCTGTGTGAGTAATTCTCAAGATAAAAACTATTGTATTTAGTGCTGGAGACTCTTTACATGGAACTTAGGGAAGATGAAAGAACAAATCAAGTAAAAGGGAGAGAAATTGTGGTTCTAGATTCTGCACCACACTAAACAGGGAAAATAACAGATCTCTAGCAAAATGCAGATGGCAACTTTTCCCAACCTCCAAAGTTTAAGAAATGAGGCTTCTGCTTTAGCTCCGTGCTTCCAAATACCATGACATGTGTCTTTTGGAGTCAGTGTTAACCTACAAAATGGGATTTTGGGAAATGTATTTCTGTGTTAAGTTGACAGAGTATTTTACTAACAGATATTAATCCCTCATTAATGTGTTGCTTTCCCTGATTTTATAGAAAAACAGTGTGTCATGGACAGACAGAGAGATGATGGATTGAGTCTGCATTAAATGGATGGCAGGTGTCCTGATTTGTAGAAGAAATAAGGCATAATTTAGGAATATTTCCCTATTGAAATAAATGGCAAAGGGGGGTTGCTACTCAGTGATAAGGTAGGGTAATACTGTGTTGTTTTTCAGCAAATATTAGAAAAATACAACTTTTAGAAAAAGACCACGAGTTTGCTATCACTCAAAAGTTCTTGAATTTTATTATTTGACTTTATAGAAATTTTCTCATGAATATATTGGAGGACATCACTCAGAATCTGATAAAGGATTTCTTATTAAAGGATTTATTTAGGAAATGTTCACATACTTGAGTCTGTAATCTCCTCTGAAGTCTGTGTGTGGCCCCAAATCACAAAGAACTCTAGAACCCAAACTGAAACACAAAGTTGGTCCCAGTTTGAGGCAAAAAGACCAGCCTTTTACATTCCACTCAATTATTAGTTGTAGTGTGTCTCAGGAGTTAGAGTAGCTAGCAGAGAAGGGTAAATCTCCTTTGGCTAATAATAATTATCTGGAGAAGGGGACACCAGCAATTTTGTAACAACCAGAAATCACAGTACTTAGGGAATGGGTACACTAGGTCAAGAAAAAAAAAACTGGATGGAGTTTCAACTGGGCATTTGTGTTTTATGTGATTCATTCTATGTTAAAAAAAATGGCTCTTTGGGGCTGGAATAGTGGCTCAGAGGTTACAGAGCTTGCCTGGCAGGCACAAGTATGTGAGTTCGAACCCCAGCACCACATACACAACCAAGTCTCAGAGCAACAAAAGCCATGTGAAAAACTAAATAAAAATTGATTCTCTCTGGCTGTCTCTCTCACTGTCCCCTCTTTCTTTCTTTAAAAAAAAATAGCTCTTAGGGGCTAGAGTGGTGGCTAAGCCATTAAGGTGCTTGCCTGGCATGCGTGAAGACCCAGGTTCAAACTCCAGCACCACATGCACAACTAAGTGTTGGAGAAACAAAAATCAGATGAAAAAAATAAATTAAATTGATTCTCTCTTTTCCCCTCTTTCCCTGTATCTTTTTTAAAAATGGCTCTTAGACAAGTCCTCACACTTAACATAATTGGCTATAATTCCTTCCTCTAACACACCCACACACCTCACTGCCATGAGGTGCTTAGTTTATTATCACTATAATGCCTATAATTCTGGCCTTGCCCTATTTCCTCCTTCCATCTACCACTCAGACTCTACTCAATCATTTCCAACACTTCAGCTCCTGATATGACTCTGCCCAGTACACAGTGCCTTGGGGAACATGGTCCATTCCCTGTTCCACCTGCTTCATCCTGTGAGGAGAAGTCTCTGGGACAGGTGGATACATTTTCCATCCATCCTACTTAGTTCTAATTGAAGGTTGCATGGATGCAAAGTGGGTTGAGAAGAATCTGGAAACTCGCTGAAAGCAGACTTAACCTTTTTAACCTCATCATACCTCAGGAAGTTTGTCTACATTATCTTCATATCCTTCAGCTTAGATAAGAATTTGAAAAAAAATGTGACCAATGTTTATTAAATGTACACAATCCCTCATATACAAGATTCTCTGATACCATACAGATATGACAAACTTTAATTAAGCCCAGACCACAAAAAAATGAACAGCCAATCACTTTATCCAGATCTGGTGTGATTGGAGATTGCTTTCTTCTTGTTTTTGCAGAGTAATTGTTGACCACTTTAAACCATGAAATGTCATAGACACACATCAAGTACAATCTGTGCCTAGGTGTTTTGCTTTCAGTTTCTTCTTGAGAATAATGAGATTCTTAGGATTACTTGATTCAGTTGCTGTCCTGTTTTGAAGGTCAGATTTTGGTTTGCTCATTTGTTTTCATTTAAAGTTTTAAATATCTTCCTTAACCCATAATCTCCCCTCTATACGCAGTGATATAATGTGCTGGGTTTCTGAGCTCTAAAGGTTTTTTCCATTTTCATTTGCAAAGTAATACCAAAAATGTTATTGCCTTGAAAATACTTCCTAGTCAGTTAGCATAATGGTGAAACATTAGTAGAAAGAATACGATAATCTTGGTGAAAAGAAATAAAAAATGAGCTGATGTGACAGCCAAGTATATTTTAGTGACTAACTCAAAGACTAGTTTAAAATATTACAAAAGCACTCATGGGTGAAAAAAAAAGATAGGTACATATTAAAAAATCCCCACCATATTTTAAAACAAGGAAAGCTGATGTTCTTTAGTGGTAGATCTTTAACTTTGTCCATTTTAATGACTCCATATAATATATTTGAAAAATAATGATGTATTTAGGATACTAGATTAATCATTTCAAAGAAATGCCCTGACATATGATTGCTACATTAAAAGATCAACTTTTTTAGTGAAACATTTCTTGTTCTTGAAAGAACTTACCAATGGTAGCACACAAACAGTGTTTAATGGACAAGTGCATTTTGTCCAGGAAAGCCACTCATCTTCACAGTAAAGGTTTTAACCCTTGACAACACAGAGGAGGGTGAGTGGTTCAGCTATGTCTAGATTTTTGTCTTTTGTTCTCTCTTAATTATATTTCCTTGCAGATGCATTTCCTTGGCCTCAAAGGTCACTTCTCTGCAGTTAACAGGCAAAAATATTGTAATTTCTCATCTAAGTTCCACTTTCAACTTTTTACCTTCATATTGGGCATTTCCAATTAAAATTCTCACTGTTGTCTCAAATTCCACATTTATTATATGTTTCCACCAAATCAGCACAAACTGTTCTTATAATTTCAGTTAATAACAATAGCTAGTCATCAGTTAACTAAGATTACAAACTTGGAATATTTTTTCCTTCCACATCTGATTGATCTCAGGTCCTGTTGATCTCCCCTACTCTGTTTTTCAGATTTGTGTCTTTTGAATTTCAGGGACATCATTCTCAGTCTGTACACTCTTACCTCATATCTGAAACTCATACTATACTCTAATTCCTAAAATCAAATCAGTACTGCATATTACTGTGATATTGAAATGCTCATCTTTATTACACTATCTGTTCAGAAAGTTTCATGGAACTTCCTAATCTACAGTTCAGGAAGAAGCCTCATGTTTTAACTCATTCTGTTTTACTTCATTCTCTCTCTCTTCTTGTTAGTAAAAATTCCTACATCAGATGGATGAATTTTCTCATAGTATCTCTTCCTCTGTCTCTCTCTCTCCTGGATTTTATTGTACATATTTGAGGGTTACAATTATATATGTGGTCTCTAAAACACAAAAAGTTGAATCTACAAAGATAGAGAATTAAACAGTGGTTACGGGGAGTGGAAGTGAGAGGAAAGAAATGGGGAAAACAAGATGAAAGGACGTGAACAGCAGATGTGTTGGGTGGACGGACATGAAGACAGCAAGAGTGCCCTATGTATTATTATTGTGCTATTCTCACTTTGACTCCTCAACAAGCCTTGTCTAATATTACATAGTTCCCACCACTGCTGTTTCTTTTCTGACCCATTTTTTCCATGGTTTCCAATATGCAATTGGAGTGTATAAATGTCATGGATATTCTAATCAAACTTGTGTAACCTTGTTCTTATTTATAAAATGTTCTCCTAATAATAACATTAATAATGACTAGTTTTAGTATCATTCCATTAGGTTCTAGGAAAGTGTACTGTAGATGGAGAACAAAGGAAAATCAATGGAATTCTGTGAAATTCCTAAAGTCACAGAGCACTAATTTTTGCAGAGCAAAGAAAAGTTTGTGGACTGATGTGTTTCTTTTCAATTAAATTTACGCTACCACATAAGTTTCAAATCATACCATTTGTATGTGTTACTCCCTAATAACACCCCTCAATTACAATCTTTCAGACTGGTATGGGTCAGGGGTAGTTTTTTTTGGCCACATAAATAATTTAGGAAAATATTAGTACAATGTAGTGATTAATTCCTAGGGCCATGAGACTGGATAGTCTTAATTTTTAATCCCAATTCTGTTATCTACTTGTCATATGAATGTGGATAAATGACCTAAAATTGTTAAGCTCATTGCTTCCTTGTTTCTAAAATGAGGATAGTAACACTACCTGTTTTAGGTCATGAGTCTTCAATGAGACAATCCATGGAAACATTTAACACAGTGCCTGTTGCTGTCTAATAAAGGCTGTTTTATTACATTTACAACAGAAAATGGAGAAAGTGGTTGAGAGAGTATAAGATATTTTCCAAGACATCTCTACAACCTAAAGGCATTTATACTCTTTAAAATAGATGATGCCTAATACAATGGAAAATGTACATACTATGGAATTTTAAGCATTCTTGTTAACCAGAAAGGTGATTTTTGATAAAGCTCCCTGTTTTGCTAACCTTAAATGCTATCTGAGTTGAATGTATTTTGTTAACTGAGCTACCTGCATCCCCACTTTATATGTCCAATCAGACCATGAATAGTGGTGAATTTTTTGTGTCAACTTCATTGAGCCACTGGTGCTTTGATAATTGGGCAAATCTTACTTTTGGACATGTCTGTGAGAATATTTCTGAATGAGATATATATTAGAATCTGTAAACTGAAGAGATTGCCTTCTCTAATGTGGATGGTACTCCTCTAATCAGTTGAAGACCTTATTAGAATGAAGATTGAGTAAAGGGGGATGTTGCCTCACTGACAAACAGAGCTGAGACATGAGACTTATGCCTTCAGCTGGAACTCATATCATTTAGCCCTCCTAGTTCTTAGGATTTCATACTCAGACTAGAACTATATGTCTGCTCTCCCAGATCTCCAACTCATCAACTGTAGATCTCAGAACTGCTCTTCAGATTATGTAATGTAATTCATTAACATGTAGATGTTTATCTCAAATTGGTTCTATATCTCTGAAGAACTATAAATAATGTACCACGGCCTTGTAAAAACACCTGATTCCAGTCAGTTCATGCTCATTTCAGTTTTACAATGTGCTATGTAATATCTTACTAATCATAACTATGTATATCATTCTATGAGGATGTATAATTCTGAAAAGGAAGACACTCTCCTTTGCATATTACAGAAGTAGTTACTAAGGCCTAGAAAGTTTCACATTTGGAAGGCAACACTCTTGGCAATTGGTGTCTCTGTGTGCCAAGGACTCTAATCTGGCTACAAGTTTAGCTACCTTTCCATTATCCTATCAATTTTCTACCTCCACCCTGAATTTGCATCCACAATTTAGCAACTTCTGTGATCTACAGATTTACATTTCACAAGATAAAATTAAAATACTATGGGAGCTATATATCTGAAGCTTCAAATACTAAAAAGCTATCATGCATATATACAATGGAGTTCTACCCAGCTATTATAAACACAATATTATGGCCTTTGAAGGTAAATGGATGGCAATGGAAGAAATGTTGCTGAGCAAAATTAGTCAAATCCAGAGACTCAAGGATCAAATGTTTTCCCTCATTTGTGGATGCTAGAGCAAAGCCCAGGTTTGGGTGAAAGGTCAAATCATGTACTAGACTCATTCACGTCAAAGTAACACATAATCTAGGGGGAACATTAAATACATGGGGATGGAGAAGAGGAGTTTATGTGAAAATTCAACTTTAGTGGATTGATTAATTAAACTTAGCTAACTATCATGCTATCTCACGTTTTAGTCTAGCTTCCACATAAGAGAGGAAATATTCAGTCCTTAAGTCTCTGTGTTTTGGGATGTTTCACTAAGCATGATTTTATTCCCATTTCTATCCATTTAGCTGCAAAAACCATGGTATCATTGTTTTTAATAGCAAAATAGAACTCCAGTGTGTGTGTGTGTGTGTGTGTGTGTGTGTCTCACAGTCACAGTTTTTGGATTCATTCAACCAGTGAGGGGCATCTGGGTTGATTCCATAGTTTAGATATTATAAATTAAGCTGTATAAACATTGATACAGCTGTGTCTCTGTAGTATGCTGATTCTAGCTCTTCTGGGAAAATACCCAGGAGTGGATAACTGGGTTGTATGGTGGTTCCATCCCTACTGAGTTGAGGAGTCCTTACACCACTTTCAAGAGTGGCCATACCAGTTTGCAGTCCCACTAACAGTGTGTTAGTGTTCCTTTGTCCCCACAACCTTTCCAGCATCTCTTAGTGTTTCTATTCTTCAGTGTTGGCATTGTAACTGGATTGAGATTTCTCCTCCTTTCTCCCCATT
>PVKS010008349.1:0-68651 GCA_004027875.1 Aplodontia rufa | reverse complement strand
TTTCCTTTTAAGTTTTCATGGACACTGTCATAACAAAAATTGACTTGATTTTTTTTCTTCATCTCTTTTAATTACATCAATCTCTTGTATTTTGATGTCCGGCTGAATTTATCAATTGGCACCATCTTATTTTCTCATTATCACTACCATAAAAACTTCTTCTGATTTAGGATATAGCCCACAGATTATATGATTATATATTTTAATACTGAAAATTTTCTTTGAAATTCTAACCAAAGATTCTATCAGTCTTCTCTTTAATAATCTTCTATTTCCTTTCCTTTCTCTAATTGGCAATAGAAAATACAGAACATTATGAACATCAACACGATTTTGAAAGAAGACCATAAAGATTTACCAAGTTACTCTTTAAATCCTACTAAATTTTAATAGAGCAAGTATGCTAAGTTTAGTTAGAACCCATAACAGGCATTTTAAATTAAAACTCATTCTTACAATAAACTGAGAACATAATTCTAGTACTAGAACCTTCCCCAGAGGGATATTCTTATAATGTTTCCACACAATAAAGTTTTTTAAATGATGATGCTAATTTGAAGAAATTTAAATACAACACTTAACATTTCATTTGCATTATGTCTTTGTTACAGCATAATCCTCAGTGTCTAAAATATTACTGTGTTTAAAATCCCTGGGATCAACACTAAAGTGTATAAACTAGCTCACCACATCAAAAATTTTCGCAATCTAACAAAAAGAAATGTTCACAATCTAACATAAAAAGAAAATATAATATGTCTAAATGTATGTGCTTTAATTTAAGTTAAAGGAAAAACAACAACAGCAATCACACACCTGGGATATGGAATGAAAATAAAAAGATCTGAATTGGCCAATAGAATAAATAAGTTATTATTGCACACACAAAATTAAAAAAAAACCCTCTGGTTGTGAGGCTACAATTCAATTTGAAATCATTGCTGCAAGTTCTTCTTTTATATGTGATCTCAAGTACCCTTCAAAAGTCCACACTAAATTTTGCATTCTTTGCATGAAAGTTTCTAATCTAATATACACACATTTTTAAAAAATTTAAATTGTATTAGTTATTCAGCTCACTATATGTGATCTGACAACTATGACAGTAATTCTTCTGGCTGACTGGAGAGTAGGAGGAATAGAATTTTACGGTAAAAAGTATCAGATATTGCCATCTTGTCAATATCTTATAAACTATTGCTATCTCCGATCTTTCCTATATAAGACTTATGCTTCTCTCCTCTTTTTACTATGCAAGGGGTCCTCTTTTTTCCTCGGTGATGAAATATTTGAAAATTTTATGAATGCAGGAGTTCACACACACTTTTGCCTGTGTTCCATTCTGCTGATAGGAAACCCATCTGTCTGTATTCACTTGATTTCATTAGCTAAGTCAGGACATATCCTTTTCTTTCTACCAAGTCTGAATATATGCACATTCATATCTATATCTATATTTAATGAAATGGCAGTCATATAAATTCCTTAAGAGTAATAATAACAATCAATCAACTAACAAAATAATGAAATGAAAAAACTGCCCATTTGCAAAATAAAGAAAACATGTAAAGATAAAATGAAAATGAAACACATGCTTGATTAGTTTCCAAGGGTAAGTTAGCATAAGGACCCCCAGCCACCACCCTAAGCTTCCTTTCCTAGTATTTGCTCCATTTTCTTCCAAAGACAGAGTCTTGTTTGATGCAGTGGTTTCAAGCTCCTGATAATTTTTTTCTTTCAAAAGTCAAAGACAAGGAAAGAAGAGTTACAAACACTGATTTTTTGAATCCCCATCTATTTTGGAAGTTTTTCTAATAAAGGTCAATATGTGACTTTATACATTGTCATTAAACATCATGTTTTGTCCATCCACACAGAATATACAACCCCAAGAATTAAATTAATGTGAAATATGAACTAATTGATCGTGGTGTGTCAGTGTGGGTTCACTGATTGTGGCAAGCGTATCACTCTGATGGGGGATATTGATGATAGGGGATGCTGTGCATGTTGGGGTTAAGGGACATATGAGAACTCTCTGTGTCTTCATCTCAATTTTTTCTTGCACTTAGCACTGCTCTAAGAATAAACTCCATTAAAATATTAAAGATAAAAAATAAAGTATTACAATTATTTAATTTCCTTCTCTTCATGAACATAGCATGTAAATTATAGCAGAGTCTATTAGTTGCCATTAAATTTACAAAAATTACTAAATAGTTTCACCATTATAGAAATGCTTAAATACACTCTGAAATTTATCTCTGCATCAAGAGAAATAATATTGTTTTGTTGGTGCAATTTTGATTCTGGTTTAAAACTGTAAACCATATAGTTTATCTTACTTTATTTTAGATAATTTCTCCTAGCATCTTGAACAATACCTCTAAGTTAATTTGGTTCTGGGGGACATTTTTTGAGTTCATGACATACAAAATTTAAAAACTCTTACTTGCATTTTTCTATCTTTCAGTACCAACTATTTTGAACATATTTCCTCTCTTCTACTGGCATGATTGTGACATAGCTGGGGTCTGTGTTTTATCCTTGGATCTATTATAGACAAACTGAAAAGTGGCTCCCAATGATGCACATCTCCAGAAATTCACTTTTGCGTGATCCACTCTCTTTGTGTGCTTCCTTTCTACCAACTGAAAATCACAAAGGTGGATGTGATGTTACATCATGTAAGATTTCATCTTGTTAACACACTCATATGACAGATTTCCCTTGATCGCTCTATGAAGGAACTGTAATGGGTAGGCTTTGTGGCAAGGGAAGAAAGGCAGCCTCTTGGAACTCAGGATAATCACCATTCTGGGAGGAGGAAATTCAGTAGGAGTAGAGAGGTGCCTTTGGAAGTGGGCAGTAGTCTCTAGGAATGCAGTGTCATCTCTGGTTGTGGAGGACTTCCTGCAGGAGGTGACCAGCATCTCTAGAAGAGGATGATGACTCCTAAGAGAAGGTGGCTTCCTCTAAGAGAGGATAGCACCTAGGAGGAGAGCATGGTCTTAGGAGAATGGTATTCTATGTTCTAGAAGAAAAGGGTAGTCCTGGAAATGAACTGTGATCCTGAGAGGAGAGTGTGGTCTCCAGAGATGGAGATCCACCCCTGAAAATGGAAAACTATATCTAACAGAGAAGAAATCTTCTAACCATGAAGAGATTAATTCTACCAAAAACATAAAGGGTTTTGGGAGAGGATTCTGTCTCAATAATGCCTCCAGATAAGACTCCTTATCTCATGGGAAATTTGATTATAATCATGACACCATGAGCAAAGGACCTGCTTAACTGTGTCCAGATCCCTGAGGCACAAAAATTATGAGATAACAAAAATTATAATTTGAGCCATTGAATGCAGGGTACTTTGTCATCCAGCAATAGATGATCAACCCAGAAGCCTAGAGGAAGCTTGAAACAAAAAAGAGACCTAAGATGTAGTGCTTCCAAAGGCCCTACCCTGGGCATTAGGTTTCAGGACTGAGAAAAAGGCTGGCCAATATTTATTTCATGAAACAAGAACAGAATCAGGAAATAGTTTTATCTCTTTTTTAAATTTTCTTTCTTAAATCAGGACTAGAACCCATGGCATTCTACCACTGAGTTCAATCCCCTGCACTTTTTATTTTGTTTTGAAGCAAGCTCTACACCAAGTTGCCAAGACTGGCCTTGAACATGTAATCCTCCTGCTCCAACATCTCAGGTCGCTAGGATTATAGGTGTGCACCACCATGCACTGCTGAAGTAGATGAGTTCTTGAGGTGGAGAGTAAAATCACTTGTTGTTAATAGAAGAAATATTTTCTGTGGAGTTGTGGCTGGAATCCCAGCTAAGAATAAAATCATCTTTTAAATGATGTCTTATGTCAAGTACCTAAGAAGCAGAGACTGAAAGAGGGTTCATTAGGTTTTTAAGTGCTCTCACAAGGAAAAATATATGTGATTGGGAGAGAGGAAATACAGGTTTCAGAGATGAGCAAAGCTCTGGTCACAGGTGAAACCTGCCTTGAAACCTTGGGAAGATGCTAGCGCTCTTCTGCAACCAACCACTAGCTTCTAGTTAAGACCAGGTGCCCCCTGTCTTCACAGGCTGTATAAATCCAGGGCCTATCATCAGGGACTCATCTGACCCCCAGAGGTGCGCAAACTGCCACAGTAGGAAGACTACTGAAGGGTGAGTTTTCAGCTGTTTGCACCCACATCACAGAGACTGCCTGCAGAAATGTGCTGCAGAAGGTGCAATGCATGCCAGGAATCTCTGGCATGGAATAAATAATTCTGGGGTATTACTCATGACCTTTCACCATATCGCTCAACCCAATATTTAGTTTGCATATTTCTGCACAACTGTTAGCTTATACACCAAAGAATCTGAGATTTTCTTTTTTTCCCCAGTATGAAATGAATCCATAGTTACTAGATTCTTTAAATAGAAGATATTAAAAGTATGCATGCAGGGAGGTGTCTACAAGGATTATCTCTTGAATTGTGATATTTCAGGTTTATAGGACCAAATGCTGGCTGCACAGATGACCTCATAGACCCACAAAGAGTAAGACAGAACATTTCATTTTAAATTGTATTATTTTGTGAACATAGTATGCAGGGTCATGAGCAGTTCATGACCTGTCTCTTACTAGAGGGTCCAGCCCTGGTCACATTTTGCTGGATATTTGAACTCTTTATTTTTATTGTTTTTTTTTAATTGAGGAATTGAGTTTGTTGTACAATCATAAATGCAGGTAAAGTAACAATATGATATACATTTGATCCTCATCAAGTATCACCCCCATGTCACCCACACCCCTGACTCTTAATTCTTCTATATTTCCCTTGATCTCATTTTTATGATCCTGATAATTTTAGGTTGCTATGTGATTCTGCCTTTTTTTTAAAGAAAGGGACAGTGAAACAGACAGAGAAAAAGAGAGATAGAAAGAGGTAATCAATTTTATTTAGTTTTTCATGTGGCCTTTGTTACTCTGAAACTTTATTGTGCACATGGTGCTGGGATTTGAACTCACGTACTTGCATATGCCAGGCAAACGCCATAACCGTTGGGCCACTGCTGAATCCCAATTCTACTGCCTTTTTCTAAAAAGATAAAAATGGTATTCAAAGAGAACTTAAATAACAGAAATGACAATTATATATTTTAATATAAACATACACACTAATACAACTGAAAGGTGTATAATTTAAAATAAAGTTGGCAGGGTTGCGAGGAGCTAGGATCACTAGCACACTGTTGGTGGAACTGCAGACTGGTACAGCCACTCTGGAAAACAGTGTGGAAAATCCTCAAAAATTTAGGGATGGATCCATCATACAATCCAGCTATCCCTCTTCTGGGTATTTTCCCAGAGGAGTTAAAATCAGTACAGTACAGTGAAAGCAAAATTAATGTTCATAGCAGCTCAATTTATAATAGCTAAATTATGGAGTCAACCCAGATGTCCCTCACTGGATGAATGGATCCAAAAGCTCTAGTATATCCATATAATGGAGATCTACTCAGATTATGGAAAAAGAGATTGCAGCCTCTGAACGTAAATAGATGCCAACAGAGGAATGATGCTGAGCCAAAGAGTCAAGGGTCAACTCTTTTCGCTAATTTGTGGAGGCTGAAGCTAAACCCAGTCTTGGGTGAAAGGTAGTTAAACTCATGTATTAGACCCAACAAAAATATAGCAACACATAATCTAGGGCAATAATAGAAATAAGAGGGGAGAGTTGAGGGGTCAGGAGGGAGGAGGGAGAAGAGAGAGGGAGAGGACAGGGTGGGATCTGGGGAGACCATCAACAATGTAGCAAATTCTGTACCCCCCTGAGAATCCAATAATACTTATGCAAACATTTAATTCTGAAAAATTCACAATCTAAGCAATTATATCGCTTAAAAGGGACAAAATATAGAAGAATCAGGAGACTGGAGTGTGGGCAAGGTGGAGGTAATTCTGGTTTAAGAACATATGCCTATCATATTGTTACTTTATATGCATTTATGATTGCACAATAATTCAACTCCTTAATAATAAATTTTTAAAAATAAAATAAAACAAGAGAAAAAAGTAAAAGAGAAAAATTCTCTTTGTGATAATTTCTATAAAGCAAAAACAAAGAGAATGTGATTTTTTTGTAAAAAGCGTTGGTTAAAAATTAAACAATGTAGTAAAATTTTTTTCTGAAATATTCAATGAAATTCCATCAACATTGATAATTCTCACTTGACATTTTTGCAGTCAAACTTGCAGTTAAAATATCCTTACAGTGAAATATCCCATCATTTAAAATCATAGATTCGCATTCTGATGTGGACATGCATTAGCATGTGTCCTGTGCCCATCCAGCAGTTAATGTTTTTTGCATTCTCTATGATTTGACCTTTGTCTTTAACCCTGTTCTCTTCTGCAACCCTACTTTATGTTTCAAAGGGCTAACTTCCTGTGCTGTGTTTCCCTTTTCCTTGGTCACCAAGTTCTAGATGAGTTCAATCAGAGAGAAGAGAAGGGAGAATCCAGGGCATATCTTCTCCCTCTGTGTCTGTCACAACTGCCAAACCCCGCCTGGTCACAGTACGCAAATCTTTCTAATGGGCCCGTTGTGTTCCCAGTTTCTGCCAGGGAGCCCTACTCAGGGATGCTGATAACAGAGCCTCTTTCTTGTGACCCTTTGACTTGATGCTGTTGATCTCTGTCTCCCCTGTTTGGCTTCTCATTTCTCAAAGGAACTATAAAACTAACCACATGTACATTTCTTTCAGTCTTAAATATATTTAAATACTAAGAGTAGCTTGTGTTTCGTGATTCGTCTACCATTCATAAATGTACTTTTAAGAACTCATGGTATGGGGCTGGAGCGGTGGCTCAGAGGTTTTGGCACTTGCCTGGCAAGCACAAGGACCCGGGTTCAAACCCCAGCACCACGTACACAACTAAGTGTTGGAGCAACTAAGGCCATGTGAAAAACTAAATAAAATAAAGTTGTTTCTCACTTTCTCTGTCTCTCTCACTGTTCCTCTCTCTTTATTAAAAAAAAAAAAAAACTCATGGTATAGGTGAAAAATTTTATTATTTAATTGAATAAAATTATTTAACATTTTATTTACTGTTATGCCACTGGAAATTGTTATAAACAATGCCGACATTCATATTCCGTACATTAATTATTTATCTATATGTTTGATCATGTTATTAGGAAGATAGCACAGTCAAAAAGTCTGGGTGTTTTAAATCCCTGATATATTATGAAGATATTTTCCACCAGGACTAAACAAAAGTATGTTTTATGCACCTCCAGCTAAACTGGGTTCCAGTGCTGGAGTGGTTAACAGTACTGTCCTAATGGTAAAGTAGGAGGAACTGGGTGGGTGTGTTCAATGTGCCTTTTGCGAATCACTGATAGATGGAAAAATCCTATTTGTCTAAAACGTGATCAAAGGTTTCTCAGGAGGGAACTTTACTCATATTGGCAAATGTCTTTGTGGTTCTTGTCCAACCTGTTTCCATGTTATGCCTGCCTGACCACTTCTCTGGTGCCAGAACTCCACACTTGTGGTTTCCCCCTAGCATCTTAGGGAAACCCTGGCCTGGAGTAGCCCTAGTTCTTCAGATAAGAGGCACAAATTCAAATTCATTTCCTGTAAGTTGACTTAAAAGTCACCCATTTTGAAGGTCACACAGCTGGGCGTTGTTAGTCTCCTATTAGCCTTTCTGTGGCTAACTTCTCATAGCAGGAAACAAGTTCAAAGATTCTTTTACTTACAGAACCTTGATAATGAGGATGGGTGTGATGAGTTGGAAGAGCTGTCCTCTGTCCAGGTCACAAGAGACAGGCAATGAAGAGTAAAGCAGAGAGATAGACCATGTGCAGCTAGAAGTTTATGTGAGGGAACAAAGTGTGTCACTCTAAGGACTAGGGCACGTGCCTGAATGTTTCCCTTAAAGGAAGAAGTGTGACCGCAGATGGGAGATAAATCTCTAAGTCTTTCTTTCTCAGGATGTAAGCCATATGAGTATGATATAAAGCTGCAAATTGCGTGATTCAGCCCTGCTACTGGTATGAACAAGTTAAACATATTTAAGATGGATTCAGAGGCACAAAACTGTAAGAATTCACCACAAGGTGCGTTCCAATAAAACTTGAAGATCATCCTTCTTTTAAGCTCTGTTAGTTTGATAAACACGTGGTTCCAGTTTGCACTGCTGCATAACAAATTATACAATCATCATTCCACATGCTCCTGGAGTCTATGGTTCAAGAATTTAGGCAGAGATAGCTGGCATCCCACATGGAATTCACTTGGCAGGAAGACTAGTTCTGAAGGCAGGAGAGACTCACTCACACAGCTGATGACCCAGCAAGGAACAACTGTGATTGTCAACTAGCAGCTCACGTGAACTCCACAACCGGCAGCAGAGCATCTTTTGGATAACTGATATCCTGTGGAGTACAGACCTCAAGAACACCAAGGGCAGCTGTGTGGCCTTTTCTGACAGTCTTCGGTGTCAGAGATCATTTTCTAATACTCCGGATTGAAGTAGCAACATGTCTGCTTCAAGGACACAGGAAGCAGCAAGGTCACATCTGAGAAGAGCATGTAGAATGGGAGTAATATGCTTGAAATCTTTAGAAAACAACTTGCCACCCAAAGGAGCGTGACAATTTCTTATCACATGTCAACTTTTTTTTTTTCATTTTCAGACTTAAAAAAAAAATGAAGTGTTGAAAGCCCTAGAAAGATCTGTGAGGAAAGAAAGGTTTAAAAAAGCATTTGAAAAATAGAGAAAGGGATGTCTCTCTCTTGATGACATCCTTACTATAAAGTGGGTAATACTTAAGTACTAACTTTCATAACTCATGTAAGGTATGTTAATGAGAAAATGTACAAACAGAAGTACATCCTGGGGACTCAAATGAACTTATAAATGATACCAGTCTTCAGCCCAAATGCTACCTTACCCAGGGATTCTACACAGGCTGGAGTGAAGAAGTCTTTGAAGAAATGTCAAGCATTGCAGGAAAACTGCCTTACGCTGAAATGTCATGAAAAATCCCATCTCGCTCTTCATCTGAGGACTGTGTCTAGCTTTCTCTGTTGGAAACTTATTGAAATCTACACACTAAACCCCCATACAGCACATCTGGGAAAATTCCCATCCTTTTCAAATGAGAACTGAGCCACAAATCTGCTCAGTGCCCTCTGTAGGACGTGACATTTAGTGGTCTCCTCCTTAAATATGTCAAGCTCCCTTAGATTTTATGTCCATGTGTCTTTTATTTCAATCTGGAATGTGTTACTGAAAGTAGGAGTACATAAAGAATAATGAAAAGACTGCACATTTTATAAGGGGAGAAGATAGAATATATAGCATATAAGAATGCTGTTTCCTCACAACACTTTTAGCTATCTAAAATCATGTGGTCATCCATCCAGTCATTTGTGATTTCCATATACTTTTGGGAAGCTATTTTACATATTTGTTGTAGCAACTACTTTAACCACAAAATAGCAAAATTATCACAAAACAATCCTCTTATTTATAGGTTAGTTAGTCTGGGAAACAAAATGAACTAAAGAAAATCATCTTTCTCTAGCACTTAGATATAAGTTGAATTATGCTTTGGATGTAGAATACATGATAAGGTCCATGATGGTGTCACCTACTTTTCCCTCTCCTGTTCCTTCAACCATTAGGTGTGGTGTATAATCTTTTAAATGGCAATAGTTAGAAGTAACTAGGTTATGGAGACAAATCCTAGCACAATCAAAGAGGGCAATTTCAATGAATGAAAGCATGAATTTTGAAGTTTAGTCATACTTTTCTCCCCACTAATTCTGTGAAATTGGACAGGTCATTAACCTCTAACCCTTCACTGAAGCTGGTGTACAGAACTGTAGCCAAGGACAATTTTTAGTTGCTGTCCAGAGTCAAGTTCTGAGTTTGAATCTGAGCTCAGTCACACATTAGTTCTTTGGCTCAGTTTCCTGAACTTGTGCTCCTCTTGCCTTATTGAAAAGATAAATATGACATTTTTCTCATAAAGTTGTTGAATTGGATGAAATTAATATAATTTCCTCTGTAAAATGCAAAATGCCTATCTCATAGAAACATGGTTCAAGAATTGTGTTAATGTACATGAAGCACTTAATAGGTGATCCACAACTTATACGTTAACTGTCAGAATCCTTAAGTGCATAGCCAAATTCATTATATTTCAGAGGCTCTCAGTGGTTGGAAGTCATCATAGTATTTGCATAAGTAACAGATCATAGGAGTAATCCCTGATTATTTTTTTCCAGTACCAGGGCCTGAGCCCAGGGGCGCTCTGCCACTGAGCTACATTACAACTTCTTTTCATTTTTTTTATTTTGAGGCAGGTTCTCCATAGTTGCCCTGGCTGCCTCGAATTTGCAATCCTCCTGCCTGAGCCTCCTGAGTCATTGGGATTACTGGTGTCTAGAACCTCACATAGCTCCTGACTTTTCTTTTAGAACATTACTGTTGCTGGTGCTCACCAAGCAAAGATCTCAAGTAGTTGTCTGTGTCTTAAGAGTGATATTGATTGTTTATGTGTTTCAAATTGGGGATTTCACACCATGAGGAACCATGGAGCATCTCAGAAAGAGGGCGTTAGGAAAAGCTTGCTAAACAATCTATATTCAGCATTAGAAGATTATAGAAAAGATGCAAGGAATCCTGGCTTTGCTCTACTTTGGATATTGGCGGTAAGGGCATTTCTATTATATAGTATCTATACAGTTTGTATCTAGGAGGTAGGAAGTCTGGAGTAGGAATCAAGCTCAGTTTGGTAAAGGAACAACATATTAGCTCTGAGAGAGGCTGCTATAGTCTGAATGTTTGTGCTTACCCAAAACACGTAAATTGAAATCTAATCTCTGATATATTGGTATTAAGAGTTGGGCCACTGAAAGATGAGTAGTCACGGATGAGATTAGTGCCTTTATGGAAGAAACTCCAGAGAGCTCCACTCTCTGCCATGTGGAACATAATGGAAAGGTAAGACTCTGTGCACAGGAGACATCCCTGCCCAGACATGAAGCCTAGCAGTGCCTTCATCTTGACTCCCAGCCTTCAGAACTGTGAATATATCTGTGGTTCACAAGTCACTCGGTATAATGAATTTTGTTATCTTAGCCCAAAATGACTAAAACAGTGTGGTTCCATTATTTTTCTGGTTTGTTCCATTATTTTTCTGGTATGTTCAGTTATTGATGCCACTGAAGTTGGGTTCGTGTCCTCTCGGAGTCAAAGAATGAAACTGAGGGACACCAAGGCAAGTGTAGTAGACGGATTTTATTTGATAGAACGTAAAGCATAGGGAAAAGAGCAGACTTCCCCCAGAGTGGGAAGGGGACATAGTCTATGAGGCAGTGAGGTTTGCACCTTTTATATGACATCCTCTCCTCTATTGGTCACTGCTTCCCTGCCATGTACCTAGGACACAGGCGCAGGGAATTCTGGTCCAGTCTTTGGTCCAAGCCTTAGGCATCAATAGAAAGAATGTGGTTCCTTGCTTAGCAGCAGGGAGTGTCTGCATCTGGGCCTGTCCTGTCAGACCCTCATTAGCATTGGGGGATGTCTTTGCCCTCTCAGGAAAGACCACCATCAGTTAACTTTCTCCTTATCGACCCACAATGTTCTGCCTACACTGCCTAACTTTTTCTCCCTCATTATGACTATTACGTGGTATTTGTTTGCCTTGGCGCATGACCATTAAGAATGCTCCTGTCTGATTTGCTTTGTGAAATCACTTGTTTACAACAGAACACCATGCAGAGCTGAAGAACAGGGCCAGCTCCAAGCTCGAAGCTGCCAGTGCTGTTCCCTTATCAGTATTACTGCTACCAACAGAGTCATAAACTTCTTGTAATATAAACTTATTAAGAATACAAATTTATAAAGCTTTCTCTCTGCTCATTAAAATTTTACACATCACTACCTAGATAACTCATCTTTAAGAATAACTTTCATCAGGACACCTTCCTAATCAGCATGCATTGTTATGCACTGAAA
This sequence comes from Aplodontia rufa, assembly GCA_004027875.1. NCBI lineage: Eukaryota > Metazoa > Chordata > Mammalia > Rodentia > Aplodontiidae > Aplodontia > Aplodontia rufa. Next base: position 56,611 of record PVKS010008349.1, on the reverse strand, counting down.
TTTACTACACACACCATCCAAGCCATCTAGTAGAAACTCTTCCAGAGTGATGCTCCCACTGGCTCTTCTGCCTCCATCCCCGTCCCTTGAAATGCACAACTGTGTGGGCTGATGCTTTCTGACTTCCCTTTGTTCAACCTCTTCTCATTTTGGAACACTTTCTTAAAAAGTTTCTTGTTTGATTAACATTCAGGTTAATTAGATCTGAGGCCAGTTAAGCAGTTTAGCTTTGATACTGAGGAGCCATATACATTGCTTCATGTGGGTAACAAACATGTGGCATCTCACCAAACTGAGATAAGAAATTGGGTCACATTCATAAAATATTTCTGAACTCCTATAACGGAACTTTTGTGTTTGGTTCATTTACCCTTGCTCAGCACCTTATGAAAAGTTGAGAAAACCACTCAACCCAGGAGTTAGCTCAATGCCTTATTTCTTGTCCTCCTTGCCAGAGTTCAGGCTCCTTGAGGTTTAAAAGTTCCACAGGCTAGCCCTGATGCTGAGGTTCCAGAATATACCAACTGTTTTTGCCACCTTGACTGGAGGTCTGGAATAAACTGAAATACAAACACTGTGAAAATTTGTATTTTTCTGGTTTTGCTACTGTCTAACGAAGGAGTCAAAACATGTCTTTCCTCATCCTAGAAAATGTTATAATTCCTCTAGGGTCAACCATGAATCACATACCTGAGCAATGTTTTAACTATCCCTCTCTTAAGAGGAGACTCAGATACTCATCCCAGAATGTTCGATCAAAAAGCAAACAAAACATTTTTTTTTCAGGGCTGAGGACTGAACTCAGGGCTTTGCGCATGCTAGGCAAGCACTCTGCCACTGAGCTAAATCCCCAACCCCACAAACAAAACATTTTGAGGTAAGTTTATCTATTAAAATAAATGTATACTCTGTAGCCAGAAAACTACGCTCAGAGTCAGTTAAATCCGAGTGTCCCCCTAACAATGTTAACCTTCACAACAGAATGAATGAGGATCTTGATTCTGTTTCTTGCTAGAGAAGTCAGCCCCCATGAAAGTATTCTCACCACGATCAAAAACTCATATGGCCAAAGATTTAGGGAAAGAAAGCTTTTGTTAAGGGGCTGGAGCGATGGCTCAGTGGTATCGCACTTGCCTGGAATGTGCAAGGACTCGGTTATAAACCCCAGCACTGCATAAACACCAAGTGATGGAGCAACAATAACTAAGTAAAATTGATTCTCTTTCTACCCCTCTCCCTCTCTATCTCTTAAAAAAAAAGAAAGAAAAAAAGAAAAGAATATGTAAAAGTCTTGTTTCCCTAAAAGCAACTCCTGTTAACATTTAGAAGAAGATATTTTATTCTAAGCTTATATGTAAGTTTCAACTTTTTAGACTCTTTGCTACTTAAATTCTACAGTTGCATCTCTCATTCACCTTCGTGATGTTTTGGGCTGTTGTTATTGAGTTGGTCCTTGGGCCTTTTGCACTGGAATGCGTTAAGACAGTAGCACCTTGTAAAATACACCCCTGGGAGTGTTGTACTTAATGCAGTGTTCAGTCCACTGTTCATCAATGACACCTAGTCAAATTGCTACATACTGATTTCTAGTTCAAGGACGGTTAAAAATTTCTAAAGTAATTCAAATAACAGCTTATTTATTTATTTATTTATTTTTAAAGAGAGAGGGACAGTGAGAGAGACAGAGAAAGAGAGAAACAACTTTATTTAATTTTTCACATGGCCTTAGTTGCTCCAACACTCAGTTGTGTACGTGGTGCTGGGGTTTGAACCCTGGTCCTCGTGCTTGCCAGGCAAGTGCCGAAACCACTGAGCCACCGCTCCAGCCCTCAAATAACATTTAGATTACAATAAAATTCCTTATGTAAGTTTAGTGAGTTCCTCCTTACATTGACATGCATTTTAATACTTGGTCTCATAGAAGACTTATTGTTTATATCTTTGAATTAAATTAACTACCCATGAAACAGGAAAGAGGATGAGAGTAGTTAAAGGAGAGCCTTTTCTTAAGTAAAAATATTTTCAGAAATATACAACTAAACGGAAACTTCTGGGTTATGAAGGTATTATTTTTATAAATTTATTCTTAAAAAGTAAAGAATTTTGAAAGTAAAAAAATAAAATAGAGAAGAAATGTATCTACCACCTTCTTTTTAAAGATAATCTCTTAGCCAATAACTTTAGTGTCTGACTTGATACCCAAACTCAAAATAAGGAGATTCTTGGAAAATGTTGGATTTTCATCCATATTTGTGGAGTTATATAATTCAATCAAATGAAAAATTGTAATGCACTAGGAAACCAAAATTATTCTGAATATTTTACTTTTCATTCTCTCCTAAATGAATGGGTACAGTTTGGCCCTTTTTATGGATGAATTTGCCAAAAGTTCTAGGATAGTAAGGCATGTTTTACCCCAAGAATAGTTAAATTATTCCCTAAGAATATCATTTGTAGATTTTTCTTTTCTCCTTCCAGTTTATTATTGACTCATTGTTTAATTTATGAAAGTTGTCTCTCTCCAGGTGGTCATTTTTGCTTTCCATAGGACATTTTTAGAGTGTAATCTGGCTTTAGTATCATCATTATCAAGAAACAAATCAGAAAAACCGAAGAATATTTGGCCTTCACCTCCTAGTTTCTGTATCAGAAAATAATTTCATCATTTATCATGGAAATTTTTTAAAGACTCTGTCAAATTCAAAGTATGTATATAATCTGCAATTTAGGAGCTTTGGCTAACATGCCAAGAAATATCCCAGGGATCCATAAAAAAATTGTAGTCAGAAATAGTGACTGGGGCTGGATAGATCCTTGTGTTTCTGAGATTTGATGAGATTCATCAAATTTGTATGTGATGGACAGGTTGCTGAATAGAGTTTCTGCCTGCTGCAGCTGCTACAGCTACTGCTGTGAGGCTTCACAGGACCAGTGTGCTGGCACCTCAACCAAGATATCCTGGAAGATTTCACACAGTCCGGATGATGCAGAAATTCTGGGAACTTTGAGGTCTTCCATAGCTATCTATAACACTCATCCGTGCTTCACAATTGATATAAATGATGGAAACACATTCAGTTCTTCTTTGTTAATAATATTCATGTTTCGCCACCAGACCTTGCCACTTGTTATTCTTTCTTTTCCTGTACTCTACTCTCAGTTAACAGATGGTGGCCCTAGTATTGTGAATTTCCATTCTCCTCTCCCTTTTCTTTCTCGCTTCCCTTACTGATGTCTGTGCTTAGCCTTTGTTCAGCCTTTTCCTCTTTCAGCTGTCTCGTAACCAGGACAGCAATTATGAGAAAAAAGAAGAGAAATTACCAACAAGTATCCAAGTTCTAAGAATAATCCCAACATCAGTAAACTCTGCCATTTTAGCCAATTCGGGGAAATATTCTGAACTTTGATTGACAACATGGTAATAAAAACATATCTACACTTCTGTTTATCAGGAACTGCCCTTGGAGCTTTTCCTGTCTAATTTAATTTACATACGAATCCCACTTTACAGTGGAGAATAGTGAGACTGGGAGTGTTTTAAATTTAGCAAGAGGGGAGATATTAACTACTATCAAAATCAGAATGATGTCTGCTCTTTGAAAATGGTACTTGCCTTAAAGGCACAATACAACACTATGATGCAAATAATGTCTAAAAGGTAATTCTTTAACACCATTAATTTTTAATGTTCTCTGTCATTACTAATTTTTAGTACCATGGATTATAGAATTTTCTCTATATTCTCAGCAGCAGCTAATATGCTGCATAAAAATTTTTTTGATAGCAAATACATTTCTAGGGGAAAAAGAGAAAATATTAGAAAAGAAAATGCTGCATTGTGATCTTGATTAAATTTTAGGTTATATATGTCATATTAGAATTCTTGAGAGCTTAAAATTTTGTTTTCTCTTTTATCTGATACTCATATCTATGCAGGATTTCCAAATTAAACTTAAAGTTGAAGTTGGCAGACAGTTGATTTTATTTCTCTATTAGATTATGTACATTTGTCTAGCATGGCACTCTTCTCCTTTACTATGCATTGTGTTTATAGACTCTCCAAAGAATGGAAAAGAATCATGGGTCAGAATAACCTGAGAAAAATACCTATTGCATATATAAAATCTATCTATCATATCTTCCACCAAGTGCTAGTGAAGAGATTCTGGGTTTTGTGCATTCTGGAAAAACGTTCTACACTTAGCTGTATCCCTAACCCTGTCTATCTCTATCTATGATCTATCTACGTATCTGTATCTACCAATCATCTATCTATATATAATTTTTATCTCCTACCTACACTAATTATCTTTCTCTCTTAACTTCTGGTTCAATAAAAATGAAAAAATCCAAGCCTAGGGTACTAGATTCAGCTCTCTGGAAAAGGAGAAGCTGCTCTGAAATCAAAGGAAGGCACAAATATATCCAGCACTGCACAGTCAATGATTTGCTGAGGATTTTCAGCCAGTAACGTGTCTTAGGTGGCACCAAGGAGGTAGATCTCTGAACCCCAAAGCAGGAAGAAGGGATTTATATGTTAAACTAGACAGAGGTGAGTTAGGGTTAACTAGATTATACCTAAACATTCTCAAAAAAACTATTAATATGTACAGTGTCAGTTAAGAAACAGTCTGACTTGCAATGATAATATAAAATGCTTAGCTAAGTGTTTTAATGACTTTGTCCTGTAGTGTTTCGGATATGTGAAAAGTCTTCATGAAGGCAAAATGACTGTTATTACCAAGATGGCTGTATTCATGCCAAAATAGGTCCCTACAATTTCCCTTGATTGTTTTAGTTAAATTTTGTATGCCTGATAAAAATAATTTAGAGGAGAAAAAGTTTACTTGGGGCTCACAATTTCAGAGGTTTCAGACCACAGATGGCCAAATCCAATGCTCTGGACCCAAGACGAAGTGGAATATCATGGGGTACACTTACCACCCAGTCAATACACTCAAATTAACATGAACCCATTAGGTCACAGTCCTTATAATGTAATCATTTGCCTCTGAATATTCAAGCACTAACATGAGCTTTTGGGGGGATAGCTCATATAGAAACCATATGTTCTATGCTAGCCCCCAAAGCTCATGTCCATTTCAAAATGCAAAACATATTTAGTCCATCTCTAAGAATCCCATAGCCTTAAGAGTTCAACATTACCTGAAATCCAAGTTCAATATCTCCTCTGAGACTCAAGGCAAACTCATCTGTGAGCCCCTGTAAAAATCAAAAGCAAGTTATATACATGTATATCCATTATATAGTGACACAGAGTAAATATTTCCATTTCAAAAAGGAGGAGCAGGAACATAGAAAGAAGTGATAGGACCAAAGCAAGACCAAAACCCAGCTGGGAAAACAGGTCCAATAATTCTGCATACAACATCTGGGACACAAGGCAGGGAGATGTGCTCTCCACAGGCCTTGAACAGTGTGGACCTTGTCAACCGCAACACAAATAGGCTAGCTTTTAACCTGGCTGTCTCTGCAGCCAACAGCTTGTCTCAGCAGAAAGTCCATGTTATTGACATTTTCTAATCTTTGAGATTTCCATTTCAGCTTCCCTTCACCTTCGCAGCTTCACACATAGCCTTCTAAAGGGAAAACCACAGGGACCCAGACCATGCAACACTTTGACAGGTCTCCCAGGCTTTCCTCTTAGTGGAAGTCTCTATGACCCCTTAACTTTCGCATCCTGAATTCCTGCACAATCAGTGGATGACACCAAAGTCTGACAGGTCACATAATACTTGGGCTCCTGGAATCAGAGCGCCAGTAGCCCTTTTGTGCCCAGGCAGCTTAACATGGTGACACAATTGCTTAGAACCTCCACACAAACAGAGTACCCTATGATCTCTTCTCAGAGGAGTTTTCCCTTCTGTATCCTGGAGACTGTAATGGGTGTGGTTGCAAATTTCTCAGTTGTCCATGAGACATCCTTGTTACTGGCTCTGTGCAAGGTACTTAAGCGTCTTTTGAGGGGCTATAATCTCTTCAACAAACATACCTTTTTTGGCCCCAGTTTTCCCGCAATTTTATAGCCAAACTGCACATTTTTAAAATCCTTTAGCTCTGTTTTCTAATTCCAGTTCTCACAGTACACCTGGCTGAAAGTTGCCTACAATATCCAGGCCACTGCTTGAATACCGCACTCTCTTCAAATTTTCTTCACTACATTAATTAGTCCAATGTTTTGTGAGATATTTGTACTACATTTTGCTCTTTTGCTTGATTGATTGATTGATTGATTGTCTGCTGGACTTTATCTTCTTAGTGTGGGTAGTCCTGACAGATCTCTTTGTTCAAAATTTGTCTCAGTTCTTTGATAGTTGACTTTTGGCTAATAATCTTTTTTTTTTTCTTAAATTGACACTGGAAATTGAACCCAAAGGTGCTTTACCACTGAGTTGCATCCTCAGCCCCCCAGACCTTTTTGTGTTGATACAGGTTCTAGTAAATTGCTATGGCTGCCCTTAAACTTGTGATCCTCCTACATTAGCCTCCCAAGTAGCCAGGATTATAGATATGTGCCACCATACAGGACTAGTCCATCACCTTTATATTCAGTTTCCCATAAAGTCACTGGAAATGGCAAAATGTAGCCAAGTTCTTTGCCAGAACATACCATGAATGGCCTCTAGTCCAATTCCAACTACAGTCTTCATTTCCCTCTGAAACTTCCTGAGCACAGTCCATATTCCTATTGGCATCTGTTTTTCTGCTTCCTAAAGAATCACCCCTAAAGCTTTGCTTACAACATCCTAAAGCTTTTCCAGCCTGCATCTCTAACTCTTCTGAACCACATGGTCAAGTTAGTCACAGCAACAACCTAGTTCTTGATACAATTTTCTGTTACATCATCTTTTTCTTTCCAGGGATCAAAATCCCCAACAATAGCAACTCATAGAAAAGTTCATTTTGGGCAAATGATTTCAGAAGTCTCTGTTCATAGACAGCAACAATTCCATTACTCTGGGCCCAAGGTGAGGCAGAACATCATTGGGTAAGAGCCCAGCGCAGGACAGCAGCTCTGCTCATGGAGGGATCAGGAGGCAGAGAGAGTGAGAAGGAAAGAGGCTATATAGAGATATATACCCTTCCAGGTCATGCCCCCAGTGACCTACCACCACCAGCTATGCCCCATCTGTCTAGTTACCACCCAGTCAGTTAATTTATAGTATGATGGAACAGTTATATCTCTTACAATCTAATCATTTTACCTCTGAATTTCCTGTGTTAATAAGAGTTTCTGAGGGAGACCTTATATCCAAACCATAGCATTAGGCCTAATGTTGAGTTTTCCTGTGAACATTTAGGATTAAACAAAGTCACATTTAGTTGCTACACACAGAATATTAGAATTTCATGCAAAATATGATCAACAATCCTTTAGTAAATAATAAAATTTAATCAAAAGAATCAAAGTGACTTATTAGGACTGTCTGGAATTCTCTGATAATTTTAGAAATAAAATTAAGAAATTGTTGCTTCAGTTTGAAGGACACTGCCAAACTGTCCAAAGGGAATAAATTATTATATACTTGAAATCTTATTTTCTACCAAAGAATCATTTTATCATGTATCACTTGTATTTATCCTGTATATTTGACAGTGATCCATTAGTGTATACATAAAATTTAAAAGTGAGACATTCAAAATTAGAATTAGATTTCAACACAGAGACATACATTTTTTCACAGAAAAAGAACTCAATAAAAATAAATTTTGCTGCATCAATAATTGCATGTACGATGTAGATGATTTGAAAGAATCATCATATGTAGCACTGAATTTGGACAAGTTTGGAGAACATCAGGATGTGAATGGTCTGGTCACCAGTTGGGTGACAGGGCATTATCTCACTCAGACCCTTACACTTACCTTTCTAAAGAGAGTGCAAAAAATAAATCAAGGCTTTTTTTGTTGTTATTGTTGCTTAAGAAACCAGATCAAAGCTATATGAGAAGCACTGGTCTGAGAGAATTCTAGAAACTGTGACATGGTTGTTTTTACAATTTACATTACTTTTTCCAGTCATCAAAGCCAAAATAATTGATTGAAGAAATTCTCTGTATCAAATTCTCTGTATCAAATATTCATAATCTCATAGTATAGCTAAATAGTGTTAAAAGTGCAAAACTTCTCATTTTACATTTTAATTTAAGCTGGAACAAGGCTAAATTGTAATAAATATGTCTCTGATGGATTATCAATATTTTTAGAAAAAATTATTTAGTGAACAAAATTAGATAATGTCAGTCTCAATGGTGTCAGACATAAGTTCAGAATGCTCAAACTTTAGGGTGAATAGAAACACTGGGATTAAATAATGATTTAATGTTCCTTTTTGTAGTTAAGAGATTTCCAAAACTCTTTGTGGCTTTTGAAATGAAGAGATACAAAACCAAAGCAAACCACTCAATATACATATAGGAGGGGGTATGTGGGAAGTGAAACAACCCAGTCTCATTACTTTACTTTTGAGAAAAACTGGGGCCTAACAAATGATGATCTGCTTTTACCATATCTGTTAGAAACAAAAATAGGAGTCTGTATTTGCTTCCCTGGCTCATACCCCAACAAAAAGATATCTGTCTTTATAATCTATAGTTAATCCAATTAATATTTATTTGGCATGCTCTATGTAAAGACACTGTGCTATGTATGCAAAGTAAAAGGCTTTTGAATATAAAATTATATTTGTAGTATGAAAACATTGTGATAGGTGATGGAATTATAAATACAACTCGTGGAGAAGTTAAAAAAAACATAAATAGGAATAAAAACTATACAACAATTGATCAGTGTGGTAGCAACAAGTGTGACATGACAAAGTGACTTCATGGGGTAATAAATGATTAAATATATTTGGTATAAGCCGTAATATTAGACCTACATGTTTGTTCCCACCATCTGAGAGGATCTGTGAGATAGAAACTATTGAAGAAGATGTTATGGCAAGAAGGAAGGAAGGAAAGAAAGAAAGAAAAAGAAAGAGATAAAATAATTAAGTCATCAGAAGGTAAGGATAGCTAGCTGGATAATGGGGGAACATTTCAGAAAGAAACAAAATGTATGTAGCACATTGTAAAATGGTAAGTAGTTGTTTATGATCCTGAATATATGTTGAGGAATAGAACAGGAAATGATGCTAAAAATACTGGCAATAGTGGGATGGTGTGTGTTGCTAATTGAGGTGATAAAGTTAGACATCTTTCTTCTTCAGGAGTTGGAGAACATTTCTAATGTTTCAAGCAGAGGTCTGGAATGGCCACATTTATTTTACAAAATTTGGTGTGGAGGACTCATTATAGGACCTGGAGAACAGTTACCTCAGGTGGATGAGGACTTAGTCTACCTGGTGAAAGAAGAGGTCCCCCACTCATGGATCTAGCAATCCAGGGAGAGGCGCACTTACAAAGTGATGAATGAAACTGAGTAGATCTGAAGAAGGATATCTCAGAGGACTAGTGGGTGTTAACAATAACATGGAGTCCATTATTATTAAAAAAAATTATTTAAAAGACTCAACAATATTTTGACAGATTAGAGGTCAGAAGAAGCAGATTTTCACTTCTGAAAATCTGATTAGAGCACTCAGACACAAATGCATTTGCATGTCTATGTTTCTAAGCCTCTTTCGTATAATTTGAATCATCTGTCATGTCCATAGCTCAGTTGCGCCATAGCAGTGCAGTAGGTTGCTCGAAGACCAACCTACTTTGGTCTTATTGGGGAAGCTTTCTAGAAATCAGTGACTGCTCCATGAAGAGCTCAGTAGTGGGAGGCTGAGCAGATGGCACCTCTTTCCCTCCTTGTGCTTTTCCAAGCAGTGCCTCCTCTCCGTGAGGTCCTGTGCCCAGTGGTTGGTAGAAGAGTGATGTCTGTTATTCCTAGAGTGCCCTCAGTTTTTCACTGGTCACCACCGAGACAGAGGTTTTATGTCAGGCTGCAGAAGCAGTGATATTATCAACATCAGCTTCCTCATTGTGCTTACATGACCAGCAACCCAAGGAGCAAATGTCCTGGCGCACATGCAAGTAGCTTTCTACACATAACACTAACTTGCTCTAATTCCCAGTGTGCGTAAGAGAAAACCAGAGAACCTACCTAAGCTTGCTTTTGTTGTTACCTTAACTTGGTTGGGGTTTTGGAAACAAAAACAGATATTCAGGGTATTTTATTGACCCCTTTTCTTTAAGGGCAATACCTCATCAGATTCCTCAGGGGGTTCCCTACCAATCTGAGCTTTCTGCTCCCCAAATTAGCTGTTGTCATAACTGTGGAATAAATTAGAGTTGAAGTATTATTAAAAAGATATCAAATATACATACATAAAATGTATTCAATGTTAAAAATATGTAGAGATAAACTGAGTACACCAAGTAGAGCACCAAGGCAAAGCTAGAAATAGAGGAATGCTTATAGACACCCCAGAAATTGTGCTTCCAACGTTGCAGAGATAATGATGATCTGTTTGTGACTTTAATTAATTTTTAAATTTTTGTTTTTGCTATTATTTTTTCTTTGAAACAAATAAGGTGAAAGGTTAAAACAAAAATTGCATATGGATCCCTTCTACCATGAAACTGATCACTTGCTTCATTCAAGTGGTGTGTTTGAAGGACTGTGAGGATACAGAACCAAAGAAAGTACAGAGGCTCCTGACAGGAGTTAGAAATGGGGATGTGGCCTTGCTGGCATATGGCAAGAATTTCCAAAGACCATTATCAGGAAGAAAAGGAAGAGATAAAAATGGTTTAAAAAGAGAAATGTGTTAAGAGAAACATCTATGATTTAGTGTGCTAAATAGTAGTGTGCTAATAATATGTTTTTTTCCTCACATTGTTATTGATTAAAATCAATGAAGTTAAAAAAAGTCAGTAGCTACAAGTTCAGAGTTTATGTCTGTGCACATGCAAGAGTAAGAGCAGTGCATGGGAGCCCTGAACTGGCAATCACTACCAGACCCCTGATTCTTGGGCCTTTGGGCAGAGACTGGAACCACATCATCTGCGTTATTTGGCCTCCAGTTTGCAGGTTGTAGATGGTGGGATCTCTCAAACTCCATAATCACATGGGCCAATTGCTCAAAACAATCTATTTTGATATGTCTACACTCATTATCTACATCTATATATCAGTGTCTACATCTGGACCTATACCTGCACCTAGGTGTGTATCCCAAAGTTTTTTCCCTGTGGAGAATTCAGAATGCTGTGAGGAGATTAGCTTAGTTAACCTAAATCTCATCCTTTTACTCATCTTTCTTTATTTTCTAGTGATGAAATAACTAACTTTCATGATTCCCATAAAGGATTGCTTTTAAGATTACATGAGGTGATTAATTACTTTTGGTTATCAGGGGATAAATAAATACATGGACAGATGTATGCACTTCCACTTCCGGAAAGCTGACAGCATAAAGCAAAAACAATGGGTTTCATCCAGAGTCACAGAACTGCATCTCTTATTCCCACATCTTATTCTAGCCCACCCTCTGCCTGCTGCAATAAGGTAAATGAAGAGGGCATTTGGACTTGTTGAGGGGAGGCAGGGGAGTGACATCCGCTGTTATATGTTTTCCATTTATTGATTTGAAACAGTTGAATAAATGTGAAAAATATTCATTCCCTTTTCTTACAAATAGCAATTCTGCCATTTAGAGTTTTTGAAAGAGTAAGTGATCACAGTAGATAAAATACTCACGTTATACATTCCCGATACAATTTTTCATTGCCCTTCACAAGATATTCATCACCACTTTGATAAAGAGCAATGCCAGGTAAGTATCAATTTTCTTTCAGTCTTTCTGTGTTTTAACTAAGCTTTCTGGGAACCTCTTCAACTCCTCAGGGAACACAGGTGAAAAACAATAGATACATTAATTTAAAGAATTAATCTTCTGGAACAGTATTTTGCTGAGAGCTAACTTGCCTTCAAAAAGCAGTTTTCTTTAAAAGTCATAGACTGTTAATCTACATTTTTATCTTTATAATTCATCTGTTTTTTCCTTGCATAATTCTATTTTGCATATCAACCATGAAGTTTTCATCTGAACTCAATTTCTTCCCTGTAATGTAAATTTTAAAAATGCAACTAGAATCCACTCTTGTACACTATGATAGGGTTATAAATTTAATTGTGTTTTCATTGTTAAAATGAAAAAAATCTAAAAAGAAAATTAGTATATTAATAAGGGCTCAAGATACTCAAGATTGTAATTTATTAATTTAAATATTTAGATCAATGCCTATATTTTGGGTGGTATGCGTATGTGTTGTGTGTGTATATATACATATACATATGTGAATATAGTGGAGTAAGAAGCACCAGGAATCTCCCTATCTAGATAATAATTTCACTGGTAGAATCAATTTGATACAAATTCTTTGAAACTCTGGAACCATTGAAAGTTTGCATCTTCCAAGAGTAGGCTTGTAAGGCAAAGTGCAGTTAATATGAATCAATTTTATGATAGCACTACAATAGCTATCCTTTACCAACTCCCAGTCCCATGGCAGAAAGCCACACACATGCTTCTGTAGTAGCTTGTACACATTTTGCTGGAGAAAGGGTGAGCAAATTTTATATCCTCCAAATATCGGAGATCTGTGCTACGATCACTGATTTGTGCTTCTGATCCCAGAGATTCACAAAGGAGGAGGCAGCCATCTTTACTGAACTTCACCCTCTATACTGGCACCACCAAAAGAACAACACTTTTCCCATTTCATCTTTCTTAGTTTTTCCTCTTCTGGGAGCCATATTTTAAAGGTAAAGTCATTCAAAAGCAAGTGTCTTTAGGAGAGAAATTAGAATCAGTTGTGCATGACCAAGAAAAGATTCTGGCTCCGAAAAGAATAAAAAGGCCTTAAATTTACCCTTCATGCCAATCCTTGGCACAGAGACAAACTATGAAAATCATTTTTAAATGGGAGAGGGGATGTGAAAGGTGTGAGTCAGTTTTAGAGTGCTTGCCTAACAGTAAAAATCCCTATGTTGGATCGCCAACACTGAAAATAAATTCAAGAAATAAAAACAAGACAGAACAAATACAAAATAAAACAGAAATAGCAAGCCTGGTGAAGGGGAGAATCTGCTTTCCCATGTTACCCAATTATTAGATCAATTATTAGATTCAAATGTCAAGTTTTCAACAACAAATCACAAGGCACAGAAAAAAAATCAGGGAAAAAATTTCCATCAAAACAATAAATAACAGAAAAAAAATGTTTCTTTTAAACAAATGTCTTAAAGATGCTTAAAGAACCAAAGGAAGACATGGGGAACACCAAGAATATAATATGTAAAGGATAGAAATGTCAATAAAGATACATGGAACACTGAAAGTAAACCACAATAAATACTGGAACTGAAAGTACCATAATAAAAATTCCCTAGATGGATTCAAAGGTAGATTTGAGAAAGCGGAACAAAGAAGCAGTAAATACTGAAAATAAGATAAGGCAATGGAAATTTTGAAGTCTGAGGAACAGAAGATTAAAAACTTTGGAGAAAAGTGAACTGAAACCATAGCATACCATCAAGCAGACCAAGATATGCACTTCAAAAGAAGAGAAGAAAGGAGCAAAGAGTTTATCCTTGTCTTCCTGCTTAGTATATAAAATCTGGTGGCTCCATTTCTTCATTCATTGTTGCACCTGCTAATCAAAGCTGCCATTGTGCTTTCCTTACTTTCTTTGGATTGTCAGCAACCTTAACGTAATGCAACTACTTGACTGGAGTGTATATGCTACAGAGTGATGAGTTTCTTCCAAAATGCTTTTCCCAATCACTGCCCCCAACCTTACTGCGTTGCATATAAAAAAGGATATATTATTTCAATATGACAATATGACAATGTTGTATAGCTTATACATAAGCTATACCTAGAGTTTCCCCTCAAAGCACTGAGTGATACACTGTCCATATATTTTGCAGGTTCAATGACTCCATGTTCAACACTGATTTTTATAATATGTTCCTATGGCCTTTCTTAGGTAGCTTATAATAAACTCCTTTTTTAACTTGATCTCTTAAATAATGGCATGTGAATTTAATTTTCATCAATTACATTTAAAAATAACTTATTCAAGTTACCAAATATTTTTAACAATTTACATAAAGTAATTTCATCCCATGTTATGAAGTTTTATGATCATGATGTATTCTGTAGGGCTATTGATAATGATAACATTTAATTTCTTGGATATTTATTATTTATACATCCATTTCATTCATCAACTTCACTAATTTTTTAGCAAATGCACTTTATTCAAGTTTGAATGCTTTAAACACAGGAAAGTAGGGTAAATTAATATCTGGTCAATGTTAATGTTGTAGTTTGCTCAGATTTTCAGCTCCTTGAGAAGGGAAGTTTTATTTATTTATTTATTTTTGGGGAAATTTCCTACATGTGTGTGCTAAAGTCTATTCCGACTAGTTTTTTCAAGACATTTTTAGACTTTGTCTCTTGTGCAGTTTTCTTTACTCAGTGTATCTATGATTTCTCTAACTAGCAGTATGTAGATTCCCAAAATGTGCAGAAGACATTGAACCAAATTTCAGAAAAGAGATTTATCATCCCAAGCTCTTTTCCATGCCTTTCTATGGAGAAAGAAATGTTAAAATTCATATATTTTACTATTGATAAAAATCTGCTGCTACAATTAGGTATCATTGTAAATATGCATGATGTAAAACATTTACCAGGGAAATGGAGAATGGAATACAGGTTTTGGAAGATTGACTACCCCTTTCGCCACCAAATATCTATTTACTTTATTTTCAGACATGTAAAACACATGCATTCCCTCCCTAAGAGAGACAGCCCACCACTGAACTCAGTTCAAAGTGGATATGACAGTTTCTCTGTCAGTTTTCCATCCTTTTATCTTGCCCACCTATGAAAAACTATTTCTGTGTCCACTATATTTTCACTCTGGTTTGACCATCTGTGAAGCTCTTCCTTACACATCTCTTCCATGGCCACATGTGATGTGAGCTTTGGGGATCTTTCCCCCACTGGTTTTCAAACACATTCACAGCTCCTTTCTGATGACCAAAGTTTGAAGACCTAGGGGCAACCTTTATAGCCACAGAGGTTTTTGTTAGAAGAAGATAAATAGTAGGCTTCTGATTTCTTTGCTTTCTTCAAATTTGATGTCTGAGTATTCCATTTATAGTTCCTTCCTAAACACAGCCCTCTAGTCTATGTCTGTGCTTTCCTGGTGATTGAACGCAGGGGCACTCTACCGGAGTTACATCCCCAGCCCCTTTCTATTTATTTATTTTTAAATTTTCTGCTGGGGTCTCATTAAATTGCCCAGGTTGGCCCTGAACTTGTGGTCCTCTTGCCTCAGTCCCCCAAGTTGCTGGAGCATGTTTATTTTTCATTCCTATGCACTTTCCTTGAATTTAGTTGTGGGATCCTCTTTGACTTAAGGGGCAACAGAGCTTAGGTGAGAAAAAAAATCAGATTTAAACTGGGCTTTAATACAAAGTTATGTCCCTGGTTTTAATTCATTAATTTATTTTTTTTAAGTGAAAGAAAGAAAGTGAGAAGCAATTTTTATTAGTTTCTCATGTGGCCTTTGTTGCTCTGATAGTCCGTTGTATACGTGGTGCTGTGGTTTGAACTCACGTACTTGCGCATGACAGGCAAGCACTGTAATCACCAAGCCATTTGCTCAACTCTTTCCTCAATAGTACGTCTTGCTATTTGGAGTCCAAAAACTGTACAACTTTTCAAATCTGCAAGACCAAGATCTCTGCTCTCTTTGATTCTTCACTTTCTGGTTTTAAAGGAGTCAATTAACTGTCTCTGCTAGAATAAAACAGCATTAAAAATATTGACCTGTATTAATAAAAGAAAAAAAAATTGAAAACTTTTATCCCCTCAATAACCAATGGTGATTATTTTACATAATTTTAAAAATTATTTTATGAGTCCAAAAATGTTTTATACATAAGCCTAATTAAGAAGCCTTCCACTCAGGTTTAACCTGAACGAAAGGTGTATAATTTAAGGGGATACATTTATATTAGCAGTACATATATAGAGAGAGAAGTTATAGGAATTTTTTTTTTAAGAGAGAAGGACAATGAGAGAGAGAGATAGAGAGAGAATCAATTTTATCTAGTTTTTCATGTAACTTTTATTGCTCTGACATATTCATTGTGTATGTGCTGCTGGGGTTCAAAACTGCATCCTCATGCATGCCAGGTAAGTGCCATAACTGCTGAGCCACCCCTCCATAGGAATTTTTTTTAAATAGTATAATATATTTATATTCTGAAAATTAGATTAACACTCATATTTAATAAAAATTTCCTAAATTCCCACATATTCACATGGAATGACTGGATCAGAAACAGAATTCTTTTATTTTTATTGTCTTTTTTTTAATAGTTCTGGGAATGGAACCCATGGGACTTGCCTATGGTAAGCAAGTGCTCTACCACTGAACTACACTCCCAGTCCCAAAATAAATTTCTTCCTGAAACCTCATGGTCAAACATGAGTGCATAGGTCTGCCTTTGGGTGATATGACGAGAGTCAGGTCAATTGTTCTGCCCAACTAGACAGACACTCAATGGGATATATTCCAGAAAAAAAAAAAGACATCTCTTGATTTTAAAGGAGCAAGAAATATCTTCCTTCTCCCCTAAGGGTCTCCTTAGAAACAAGGGGGACCTGAGTCCAGTCCCAATTTTTTTTTCTTGGAGGAGAGAGATAAGTTCACTCTTAAACATTACACAATGTTTATACATATCCAAAATCACATATCACAAAACATAAAATACATACTATAAAAAATTTATGTTTTTGCAACCATTAAAAATCTATTTAAATAAATTTTTATTTCTTGAGTTGTACAATCATAAATGCATATAAAGTAACAATATGATATGCATTTGATTCTCATCTAGTATCACCTACACTTCACCCACACCAGAGATTCTTTTTTTTTTTTTTTTTTTTTTTGTTAAAGAGAGAGGGACAGTGAGAGAGACAGAAAGAGAGAAACAACTTTATTTAGCTTTTCACATGGCCTTCGCTGCTCCAACACTTAGTTGTGTACGTGGCGCTGGGGTTTGCACCCAGGTCCTCGTGCTTGCCAGGCAAGCGCCGAAACCACTGAGCCACCGCTCCAGCCCCAACACCAGAGATTCTTGATTCCTCTAAATTTTCCCCCCATAAGAGGTATAAATGTCCTAATGTGTGTGTATATGTGTGTGTGTGTGTATGTGTGTGTGTCACATGAAGATTTTGGATCCATTCATCCAGTGAAAGGCATATTCTATAATTTAGCTATTGTAAATTGAGCTACTATAAACATTGATTTTGTTATGTCACTGTAATGTGTTGATTTCTAGCTCTTCTGGGAAAATACCCAGAAGAGGTATAGCTGGGTCATACAGTGGATTCATCCCTAATTTTTCGAGGAGACTTCATACTGCTTTCCAGAGTGACTGTACCAGTCTGCAGTTCAACCAACAATGTGCTAGTGTTCCTATCTTCCCACAACCCCTCCAGCATTTGTTATTGCTTGTATTCTTCATCTTTACCAGTCTGACTGGAGTGAGGTGACATTTTAATGTAGTTTTGATTTTCATTTCTCTGATTATTAGTGATTTAGAACACTTTCTCATGGATGCATTGACCTGCTCTATTTCCTCTGTTGAAAAGTTTCTGTTTAGCCCACTTGACTATTTATTTATTGGATTGTTTGTGTTTTTGATATTAAGTTTTTGAATTCTATGTAAACTTTGGATATTAGTACCTTGACAGAGGAATTACAGGCCATGATTCTCTCCCATTCTGCAGATTCCTTTTGGAACGTTTTGACCAATTCTTGCCTGAGTAAAAGCTTTTTAATTTAATGTCTTCTCACTTGTTAATTCTTGAATTTAATTATTTTGCTTTGGGAGTCTTTCAGAAAGTAACTCCCATATACTGGAGTGTTGGTCCTAATTTTTGTTCTATCAGTTGTATGGTAGCTGGTTTAATTCCTACATCCTTCATCCATTTTGATTTGATTTTTTTGTTCAAGATGTGAGGTAAAGATCTAGTTTCAGCTTCCTAAAAATGTCTGTCCAGTTTGTCCAGCACCATTTGCTGGATAGGCTTTCTTTTCTCCATGTTATATGTAGACCCCCTTTGTCAAATACTAGATGTATAAAGATTTATGGGTTTGTCTCATAGTCTTCTATTCTATTCTATTCCATTGATCTTCATTCCTATTTTGATACCAGTACATGCTGGTTTTGGTGCTATAGCTCTATAGTATAGTTTTAGATCAGGTATACCACCTGTTTCATTTGCCTTGCTTATTATGTTTGGGCTATCCTGGATTTCTTATTTTTCCAAATGAATTTGAGAATTGATTTTTCTATATCTGTAAAGAAGGACATTGGTAACTTGATGGGGATTGTATTGAATCTGTATAGCACTATTGAGAGAATAGCTATTTTAATTATATTAATTCTGCCTAACCAAGAACATGGAATGTCATTCCATCTTCTCAGGTCTTCTTCAATTTCTTTCTTCAAAGTTTGATAATCTCATTGTAGAGATATTTAACTTCATTTATTAGATTAATTCACAAATTTTTTATTCTTTTTGAGGCTATTGTGTATGAGACTGATTTCCTGATATCTTCTCTATTTTATTGTTAGCATATAGGAAAACTAATGATTTGTGAGTGTTGATGTTGTAGCTTGCCAATTTGATAAATCTTTTTATAAGCTCAAACAGTTTTATGTTGGAATTTTTGTGTCTTCCAAATATAGGATCATGTCATCAGCAAAAAGGGATAGTTTGACTTCCTATTTTCCTATTCTTAGCCCTTTGATTTCCTTCCCTTGCCTGATTGCTCTGTCTAGGATCTTGAGGACTATATTGAATGAAAGTGGTGAGAGTGGGCAGCCTTGTCTTGTTCCAGAGTTTAGAGGAAATGCAGTGAGTTTTTCTCTCTATAGTATTATACTTGTTGAGGGTTTGTCATATATGGCCTTCACATAGTTAAAATAAATACCTTTGATCCCTGTCTTCTCCACAGTTTTGAGAATAAATGGGTGCTGGATTTTATCAAAGGCCTTCTATTGAGATGATCATGTGGTTTTTATGTTTAATTCAGTTTAATCACATTTAGTGATTTGTGTATGTTGAACCAGCCTTGCATCCTTGGAATGCAGCCCACTTGATCCTGATGAACTATCTTCTTGATGTGTTTTTTAGTGTGGTTTGCTAGAACTTTATCAAGGATTTTTGTGTTGAAATTCATCAGGCACATTCATCTGTACTTTTCTTTTTTTGATGTATCTTTGTTGGGTTTTGTAATCAGGATGTGGTTGCCTCATAAAAAAGTGGGAGAATTCCCTACTTTTCAGTTTCTTGAGGTGAAACTGTGGGGAGTCCATCAGGTACTGAGCTTTTCTTCTTTGGAAGGCTTTTAATTACTATAGTGATTTCAGTTTATGTCATAGGACTGTTTAGACTTTCAGCATCCTTTTTTAATTTAGAGATGCTGTGTGCGTCTAAAAGTTTGTCCATGACTTCCAGATTATCTAATTTTGAGGAGTATAGTTTCTCAAAATAGGTTCTTATAATCTGTTGGATTTCCGTGGGATCAGTAGTGATTGCTCCCTTTTCATTGGTAATTTTTTTGATATGCTTCATTTCCTTCCTTGTTTTAGAGAGATTAGTTGGTGGTCTGTCAATTTGATTTAGATTTTCAAAGAACCAGCTCTTTCTTTCATTGATAGTTTTTTATTCTGCTCTTGTTTCTAGTTTCATTGATTTCAGCTCTGATCTTGATTATTTCCTGCCTTTTGCTGGTTTTTGGGCTTAGGTTTTGTAGGGATTTGATGTGGAGCATAAACTTATTTATTCATTATTTCTCCTGTTTTGTAATGTAGGCACTCAGTACTATGAATGTTGTCCTTAACAATGCTTTTATGCTGTCCTAGTAGTTTCGATATGTTGTGTCTTCATTCTCATTCACTTCCAAGAATTTCTTGATTTCTGCTTGGATCCGTTCTTCATTTAAGAGAATATTATTCAATCTCCATGTATACATGTATTTTCTGTTATTATTTTGGCTGTTAGTTGCTAGACTTATGGCATTATAATCTATTAGGATACATAGGATAATTTCTACTTTTTGTATTTGCTGAGATTTCCTTTGTTAACTAGAATATCATCTATTTTGGAGAAGGATCCATGCACTAATGAGAAGAAGGTCAACAGCCAATTTGGGATGGAATAGTCTATAGATGTCTGTTAAATCCATTTGATTTATGAAGTAGTTAGGCTGGAAAAACCCTTTATTCTTTTTTTGCTTTGATGATATATCTACTGATGATACAGGACTATTAAAGTCTCTCAGTATTATCATGTTGGGGTCCATGAGTGGTTTTGTGTCATGGAATAATTTTTCCACATAGGAACGTTGGTGTTTGGAGTGTAGATATTTACTGATTATATCTTCATTATGTACTGTTTCCTTTTCTATGTTGTAGTGGTCTTCTTTAACCTGGGTCCTCACACGTGCCAGGCAAGCACTTTAACCACCGAGCAACTGCTCAAGCCCCTTGATATCTTCTTGTATCCAAATTACTCTTAGATGTTTTTCTTCTCAATTCATCCCAGACATTTTGAGAATTCTGTTCATGTACATAAAATTTTTCTAGTTTTTATTTTTTGTCTGAGTGTTCAAGCTTTCTCAGCCTTCATTATTAGAAGTTCTTTCCTCAAGGACTGAGGTTCTATTTTCTATAGAAATTAATCTGTTATTAAATTCCTCCATTGAACCTTTGGTTTGCTTCACTTAGGATTTCAAGTCTAAAACTTCTCTTTTCAGTGCATTTATTTCTTTGTTGAAGAAGGTTTTCAACTCCTGTCTTTGCTCTCTCATTTTCTTCTTCTTCTTTTTTTTTTTTTTTTAAGAGAGGGACAGAGAGAGAGAAAGACAGAATCTGTTTTTCTTTAGTTTTTCATGTGACTTTTGTTGCTCAGACACATCATTGTGTACGTGGTACTGGGGTTTGAACCTGCGTATTCATGCATACCAGGCAAGCACCATAACTGCTAAGCTACTCCAGTCCTTTTATTTCCTTCTTTAAATGTTCTTTTAGGTCATTGATTGTTTTAGTATTCAGACCATTCATAATTTTTTCTAGATTCTCTCTCTCTCTCTCTTTTTTTTTTCCTAGGTTCTCCTTTGCTCCCCATCCCTGCACTCCATGGTTGGGAAGTGTGAGTTTGAAGTTAAGCTTTTCTAGCATGATTTATCATTTTTGGATAATTTCTTTTTGGACATTAAATTGAAAAATTCTTTTTCACCTTATTTTGGGTGTTATCTTTTGTATACACTTGAATTGCTTGTTTTCCTTTTTTACACTGACTGTGAAGTGTGGGTTGGTAGCAGGGAGTGGGAGCTGAGACTCCTCCCTGGTTGTTTCCCTGCAGGCTCTTGATGGGTTGGGAGAGTTTGTCCCCCATTTACTTGGGTTGGGATTGTGTCAGAGGGGTTGAGATCAACAGCAGATTTCTTAGCATGTGAACTATATTTGACCTATACAGTATCCAGCACCTTCTTGCCATTCCTGGGCCAAGAAGAATTGCCCTGGAAAATTTAGGTAGATTTATACTCTGCGGGGATGTCCCCTTCTGGTAACCACTAGGGAAACTGTGACTCCAGAGGGCATCTAGATTCCAGGCACCAGGGTATGAGTGCATAGAATTCCTTTTGTTGGATGTATATGAAATGTTTACAGTCTTCCTGGCCTCAGCCCATGTGCACCCTTGAATGCTATATAGACCTCCCTTAGGAGGTCATGTGGCCCCTCTGATTTAGTGATGAGGACCAAGCTAAGTTGGGGCCCCCCCATGCTCTTCTGACCAAAATCCCTCTGAGTTGGTTGCTATCTGGGCTAATTCCAGAGCTGCTCTTCTGTGTTCAACCTCTGAATGTGAGCAAAGACCTGGCACTATTATGGAGAAATCTATTTGGGCATCCTGACTCCTTCTTACCTGCCTCTCTGGTCAAGATGGTTACTGCCAGGGGCTGGAGCAGTGGCTCAGTGGTTAAGGTGCTTGCTCGGCATGCACAAATACATGGGTTCAAACCCCAGCAACCCACGTATGCAACTAAGTGTCAAAGCATCTTAAGCCATGTGAAAAAATCAATAAAAATTGATTGTCTCTCTCTCTCTCTCTCTCTCTCTCTCTCTCTCCTCTCTTTAAAAAAAAAAAAAAAAGGATGGTTACTGCCAGACCTTCTCAGAGTTGGGAGGATCCGCTCTCCTCTCTGCTGTGGAGAAGCTGTTGATTTGTCCTGAATTTGGCCCAATATGGTGTTTCTATATGCACTCAGTCTTCCCTACTGTCATCTTGCTTGGGGAGCAAATGCAGTCCCAGAGGTGACCTATTGGGTCTGAATTAGTTCCTCTTTTGCAATAGCTACACCGAAATCTCCAAATTACTGAGAATCTCCCACTGACTGGCACTGTTTCAGAGATTCTTTTCCAATATACACACCTTGAAGGAAGGCAGCTTTCCCAGTACTTCTTTGTTTCAAGTCAAAGAGATTGTGCAGTCACCACATTCTTGTGGTCCATCATATTATTAGTCCTTCCCCAAATTTTAAATGTAAACAAATCCTCTGGAGGAGCCAGATATACCATGAAGTTAGTCCTTTACTACCTGGAGACATTTCCAAATTCCCATGACTCATACATCCTTGAAATATGAATATCTAGAAGTTAAGAATTCTCCCTTCCTGGGAATCATCTCAGAAGGAGATCTCTGTCCTCCACGAGATATCCACTTAACTCAGGGGTTCTTCTTGGGGAAACAGCAACATGGGGAACCCAAGCTGGGCATCCATGATATGGCATTAGCCCTGGATAACTAAGTATATATACATTGGTACTTGAATGTTTGATAATGTTTCCATCTCAATTGTATCTCTATATCCATCTAATAAAAAAAAAAAGAGAGAATTCTCCCTTCCTAAAATTTTGAGGCTTAACCTGGAGACCATGACCATAATTTTTGACCTTCTCAAATGAGATCACCGAAGTTTTATGATCCTTTAGAAACAGAGCAGTTGACACACAAATATCTATTGAGCTAATAAACTTCATAGAATGCAAGGAATTCAATAATACTTCTAACACAAGTACCCAGAAACCCATATAAATTTCACTTCTTTTATGTCCTGAGACCCTACACCTACATGCAACTCATAGCTGATTTCCTGGTACATGACTTGTAGCACAGAACATTCTTCATTTACTTGGTTTGGCTGTTTGCAAGAAAAGCAGAAACCCAAGGACACCTTCACAGGCAGCATTGCTATTAATAGGGACAAGCAATATAGTCAATAAAGTGAATGAATATATAATTTGTCTGACTGAAGAATTTCTAAGTGATCAGAGATCAGTTTTAATTATAGAATAAAAATTAATGTAAAAGATTTCTCTCGGTCGACATCCATCTACTGCATTTCTCACTGAATTTTGAACATCCCTAAAAACAATGTTTCCTACACCTTTCAGCTGCATCTTATTGTTTCTCTGGAGGAATCTTCAGAGAATATTATTCACAGATAAAAGCAAGGTATTAAACAATGTCTATGGAATATTACCACAGGTTAATGTGGTTAAAAAAAATACAAGAGACTACTAGCTAAAAGTAGAATTTTAAAAAATTATTAAATACAAGTATAGCTAATTAATAATACAACCATGTAACAAGCTGATGGTTAAAATACACAAAGGAGCTATTTCAAGTGTCTTTAAAATGCATTAATGGTATTTTGTTAATCTAAAACAAGAACAAAGAAAATTTGAAGTGCTTTTATTAATTATATTCAATAAGAATATGGTGGTTATTTTGAAACTATAAAAATATATAGTGTGGTGTATGGTACACACCAGTAATCCAGTGACTCGGAAAGCTGGGTCCGGAGGATCACAAGCCCAAAGTCAGCCTCAGCAATTTAGCGAGGCCCTAAACACCTTACTGAGACCCTGTCTCAAAATAATTTAAAAGAGGTCCGGGGATGTTGCTCAGTGGGGTAAGCATACCTTCTGAGTTCAATCCTTGGAGCACATACACACACACACACACAATATATATGTATATATCCCATTGTAAAACCATGATAAACCAGAATTTTTAACTTAAGAAAGGTACACTCTGAAAATAAAATATTAAATAAAAATGTTTTCGTCCTCAATTTAAATTGGAAATAATAGTTGAAACCCACAATTAATGTTAGGCAAAGGTCTAACCCAAGGATGTGACAATATTCTTCTATGAATTTGTCTGAAAACTTTGTAGTTATACCTCTTATAAGTAGGTCTGCGATCAAATTGTAATTGATATTTATCTCCCAAAATTCACACAATTAATTAATTAATTTTTTAATTTTACACATATTCTTTTTTAAATTTTATTCATAAATTTATTTGTTGAGCATCAACCAAGCTTCTAATGAAATAATATAATATATATAAATTCTGAAAATTAGATTTACCCTCCGAAGCCCCCCCAATTACTCACCCTTATCCCTCCCCGCACTTCCCAATACATCTCTACAAATGCCTTAGGTTTTATGACATTACTCTTATTGAAGGTAATGCAAGCACATTTCATATTGCTTTATTTCTCTGTTCAAATCTGAAATCATTTTTTCCCATCTGAATTACTGCCCTTAATACTTTTCACAGTTCCTTTAGTTCATCATGCTTTCAGATTCAAGTTTCTACAAACATCTTTATGTGCTGTTAATGTTGCAATATTCTCATGATTTAAATGTGAATAGATTTATTTGTGATTAGTCAGATTATTCAGCCTTTTAATAATGTCATTCCTTTGCTTTCTTGCTTTCCATCATATTTATTGAACAATCAACTTTAGACTCAGTTTTGTTCTTCTGAAACCAATATGCCTTCTTTCCTTACCTGTTCAGAAGGCCTCTTCCTTTCCTGTCAGCACTTATGTTCAGATATGACTATTTTCTTTACATATACTCTACTTGGCAATAATAGAACTGGTGAATGCCTTTAATCGGTTTAGCCAAACTTTTTGCCATTACCTCTGTTCTCTCCACATATTTTTAAGGATATTTTTGAAACCCTAATTATAGAATTTAATATAATCACCAGTAATCCCTTGCTTTGCTTTTATGTATTTCTTTTTTATCTTGTGTGCCTCTATTTGCATATTTTCTATAAGCATGACTTGTTTTTAAGAATATATACATTTTAGCATTACATATACCTTATATGTATTTATATCCCTTTATTGACTTTAATTTTAGTTAATATATTTTTCATTTGAAAATTTTATGAATTAAAATTCTCTGGTGAATATAGCCATCTTCCAATATCTACTTTTTCTTTCTTCTTTTTTTTTGTAGATAAAAATAATAGCCATTTAATATGTTGATGCTAATCTCATGTTTGAATTAACTCTAGGTGTGTTTTTATTTCCTTCCGTCTTTCCTTCCTTACTCCTTCCATGTATCAGTAATTGTTTGGATGAGAGCTATTTGCATAAGCAAAGTTCAAAATGATGTCATTTTCTTCCATATATGTTCACCCTCTGCTATAAGCTAGACACAGTGGTGGAGGATCACTTGATCCAGTCTTGGACTGAGATGATTATGGATGTTTACAAATTGGGTAAGTTTTCTTCTTCTTTGGGTCTTCCCTTGCAATTAGCGTGACTCCTCCTCAATCTTCCAAATGAAAATGATTTATGCAGCCACAGCTCTTCTTCCAAGTAGTTCCAAATATTTAATTCTTATTTCTTTTTTTTTTTAAAGAGAGAGGAACAGTGAAGGAGACAGAGATGAGAGAGAGAGAGAGAGAGAGAGAGAAGGAATCAATTTTATTTAATTTTTCATGTGGCTTTCATTTTCAAGTCTTTGTTGTGTATGTGATTGGTGCTGGGGTTTGAACTCATACTCGTGCATGCCAGGCAAGCGCCATAACCACAGAACCACCACTCCAGACCTTAATTCTTAGTTTTTACTATAAGAAAGATACTGAAATATTTCTTTGATTTTCAGAGGGTCTGGGCTTTATTCCTTAGCCTGCTATTCTGTAACACTTCAGAATTTAACAAATATTCTTAAGAAAAATTGCCCCATTTTCTGACCAGGACTTTGAGACCTTGTTAATTTCTCTGTCTCTCTGTTCAGAAAGCATCCTGCCTTGTCCAAATTGTCCAACTCCTGCTTTTTGTACTAAATTTAAAAATGGCTTCTAGGCAAAAGGGCCTGCAGCTTGGAAGCCCCTCTCTTTTTCGTAGCCCTATGATACAGCCTTACCTTCCTGATCTTGGGTGATTCAAGTGACCTCCATAAATCTTGGATGCATGCAAACAAATTTTATGAAAATCATTCTGATTTTTATAAGCTCTCTCATCATGATTCTTTATCAGGTGAAAGCTACTCTCTTTCACCCTGAACTGAATTGTATGGTTAATTTAAACATTTTAAGAAAGTACAGTATGAGGTCAAGGGCAGAACACAGCCTTCCCAGAAAGTTCCTAGTTAGTCCTTTAGAACTCACCACCAGCTTGCAGATAAGCATTAGAGGAACATCTTAAAAGACTCAACAGCAGGGCTGGAGGGGTGGCTCAGCGGTTACTGCACTTGCCTGGCATGCATGAAGTCAAGGATTCAAACCCCAGCACCACATACACAATGAAATCTCTTTGCAAGAAAGGCTTAACAGGGTTGCATCACCCATATGAAAAATATGCAGGATCTTCAGAACAAGGAATCAAGTTTCCATAATAAATAAATGGAAACAAACAAGGAATTTGGCATTGTGTAGTTTAATGGAGATTTAAGAGACTCATAAATCAGATTCAGCATATTGATCTTATTTTCATACTGATTCTAAAACATCCTAGCTATATTTCTAACCCACTTGAGAAAATTTGAAGATGACCTGTGTATTAGATTATATTAAGGAATTGTTTCTTAATTGTTCGATGCAATTATAGTACTACTTATGTTTTAGAAAACCGCCGTTGCATTCAAATAGGATTGTGGGACTCCAGGTCCCTTTTTCTCTCCCTGTCCTGGATTGAGATGTAATCAATTGCTTGCTTGCTTCCAACACGTGCTCACATCACTGCCACCCATACCTAGAGATGATACAACTAAGGGGTGGTCCCCATCAAGCATATACTACCCTGTGTGGAAACTGAGCCTCCAAAACTGTAAGCTAAATAAACCTCTTTGCTTCATAAGTATCCTGTATCTGGCATTTTGTTGTAGTAATGCAATGTTGATTAATACAAAGGAGATAAAGAGTAATAATTTCTCATCCTTCACAATGTTCATAAAGCACCTATAATAAAATTAAAATTAAGTAAACATACAAATTTATTTTATTTAGGTTTTGCATGACAAAGGAGCCTTCAGAATGAAATACTCAAAAACAGAAAAAGAGTATGTATTTTCATTCAAAGTGACAGTTGACAGTTTTGCAAAAATAGGCTTGGACAAAGCAGGTATGACCTAGTGGTCGTATGCTGGGGGAACTTGACAAGGTCTACTTGTTCAGATAAAGCTCAATGTCTTTGTATATTCAAGGATATTCTACTATAATGAGGGAGTCTCAGGATAAAGGATCTTGTGAGCTGTTTTAGGGGTAGTTCTTTTATGGCCTACTTCAGAAAAGAAGGGATGAGAAAGAGATGAAGGTGGCCTTCCTGTTTTTTCCTGTGTCCTCGTGTCTCAGGTGCGATATTTTGGGATAGTTCATGCAAATGCTTACAGAAGTTAAAGAGGGAACAAACTTACCTATGTGTTGATAATGAAGTGATGAGTCATGAGATAATGGGTTTTTATTATTTTATTCCCATCGTATTTGTATATACTTGGAAATTTTCACACACAAAAAAGAAAACTTTTTAAAAGTATTTTCAGGGACTAGAGTGGTGGCTCAATGGTTTCAGCACTTGCCTGGCATACACAAGGACAAGGGTTCAAACCCCAGCACCACATACACAATGAAATGTCTAAGCAACGAACACCGCATGAAAAACTAAAATTGATTCTCTTTTTTCTCTCCCTTTCTCTGTCTTCTCACTTTAAAATAAAAAAGGTATTTTCATTTTATTTAAATTTACTCCTATGCATTGCATTAATATTATTCCATAATGAATCTAAATTCTCTCCTGTTCCCAGTGCCTCTCTGAATTCAGAGTGGGTGCATTGAGAGAGTAGCAACATTGTGTTGTGTGACTTCTGTGAAGTAAATCCCATTTCCTTTCAGTACTGCCCTTTTAATGAGACACAGAATGTAAAGAGGTAGAAGCACTCTTCACTACATGGCCAGTGAATATTAGGCAATTTCACTCTCTGTTGGTTATATTGGAAGCAATGTAAGATCATTATTCTCCTTTCCAGTTCACAAGAAAAGAGGAACTGAAGAACAGAGAACACCAACAGAAAATGCATACTGAAAATGTGGTCACAAATACAACATATTAATAATTCCAATAAACATTGACAAACCAAACATTGAAATTGAAACCAATCATTGTAGAATGTGTACATTTTTTTAAAATCCATTTCTGAATCAATTAGTCAATCCTCAACAAATTCAAGATTTTTTCACTGAGAAGGCTATAGTACACTTATAGCGCAAAACAGTACACCCTTC
Source organism: Aplodontia rufa (assembly GCA_004027875.1). Taxonomy (NCBI): domain Eukaryota; kingdom Metazoa; phylum Chordata; class Mammalia; order Rodentia; family Aplodontiidae; genus Aplodontia; species Aplodontia rufa. Next base: position 27,898 of record PVKS010008349.1, on the reverse strand, counting down.
AAGCATGCTAAAAGAGAGCCTTCTCTACTTCATGCATACAGAAGACTCAAATCCATTTGTTTCAAGACATATAAATACAAAAAAAGTCAATTGCTACCTGTGGGAAATATTGAATGTGTTTCTAGGCTAATATGTTTCACAAAAAAAATCATATGATTAATATATATAATAAAGGTATCATCATATGCTTCCATTCTCCATTAATGGCAAAAATGTATATGCTTTTGAGCTTATTTGATCTTTAATTTATTTTTAATGAGATTTTATTTTTCAACAAAATTTTATTTTTAATTATTGTTTTACATATTGAAGGGGTTTGTTGTTACACTTCCATACATGCGCACATCATATATTCCCCCTTTTAACCTCCTCCCACCTCTCCTCCATTCCCCTGACCTCTGGACTGTGAGGTTGCCCCAGTTTCATTGGTAATCTGTGTTTGATGAGTCTGTTGACTAAACGTATTGTTATCTCATTCTTTCTTATGTTGTACTCTAGCTTCCACATATGAGAGAAAACATCTGACCCCTTGAGTTTCTGGGTTTGGCTAATTTCATTAAGCATGATTTTCTCCATCTCTATCCATTTACCAACAAAGACTATAATTTCATTTTTTTTTAATGGCTGAGTAGAATTCCATGGTATATATCTACCACAGTTTCTTGATCCATTCATCCAATAATGAACGTCTGGATCAATTCCATAATTTAGCTATTGTGAATTATGATGCTATAATCATTGATTTAGCTGTGTCACTGAAATATGCTGAATTTATGTCTTCTGGGAAAACACTCAGGAGTGGGATAGCTGGGCTATAATTTGATTCCATCTCTAATTGTTTGAGGAATCTCCATTCTGCTTTCCGGAGTGGTTGTACTACTTTGTTGTCTCACTAACAGTGTGTAAGTGTTCCCTCCCCCCAACACCCTCTCCAGCATTTGGTGTTGCTTATATTCTTGATCTTTGCCATTTTGACTGGGGCGAGGTGAAATCTTAGTGAAGTCTTGATTTGCATTTCACTGATTGCTAGACATGTTGAATGTTTTTTCATATATTTATTGGTCTTTTGCATTTCTTCTGTTGAGAAGTTTCTATTTAGCTCTTTTGCCAATTTATTGACTGGGTTATTTGTGTGTTTGGTATTAGGCTTTTTGAGTTCTTTGTATATTCTGGATATTAGACCCCTGTCAGAAGCATAACTGGCATGATTTTCTCCCATTCTGTAGGCTCACTCCTCAGGTTCTTAACTGATTCCTTAGCTATGCAGAAGCTTTTTAGTTTAATGGCAACTGCACTTATTGATTCTTGATTTTAATTCTTGTGCTATGGGACTCTTGTTAAGGAAGTTGGTGCCAGCTCCCATATGGTACAGTGTTGATCCTATTTTCTCTTCTAATCATTGTAAAATATCTAGTTTCATTCCTATGTCTTTGATCCATTTTGATTTTATTATTTGACCTTTTAATGGTGCAGATATCTGATAAAGACTCGTGTTTTTGAGGGAGCATAGTAGTCATACAATTTAGATTACTAAGACTTAAGAGCTGCCAAAGAATGCCTCATCCGCTTGTTTCTTCATTCAACTCCACTTCAATCTAATGAAATAACATATACAGGCAGAAGTTGTAAACAAGAATTTAAGTATCTGAATGCATCAAAAAGCAACCTTTTGACATGTAATTAAATTATCCTAATTGCTATTTTCATATTAATTCATCAATTAAAATTTTAGTCAATCACCTATTCATAAATTTGATGTTGGTGTTGCTGAAATTTACTCATTAATCATGCTTAGGCTTATATTTAATTCCTACTACACACACAGAAGTGAATTTTTTTCAATAAATATTCCAAGTCACTAATTCCCATCAGAAAATTCTATGAGAATAAGTATAGCTTATATTTGCCAGAAAGGGCATTTTTTAACTTTGTTGAGACCAAGTAAGTGGTGACTTTCATTTATTAGTAGTATCACTTTTCATTCTTCCTTTAGGCTTTTCTTCTGGTGAGGTATTTACATGAATTAGATTAAGAAGTGTGCTGCTTTTTCTGTTCTTTCCAATTACTAATTTTGGTAGTTAGAAATTGTCAAATCAATGTTTGGAAAAACAAAAGACTGCACATAAAAAATTATACTTATGAATATGTATTATGGAATGAAATTTATATTTAGATTGTTAACACAGTTAAAGTTATATTAATGTTTCTTTTTTTATAAATTCATGTAAACAAATGTATATATTCATATGGAAATTAAAATATACATTAAAAACAAAGCAATAAATCTTTTAGAAATGTGGTTCTGGTAGTTAATGCTTTAGAAAAGTAAATATACTTAAAATAAAATGAATAAAATATGAATGTGCTTCAAAGAAAATTACAGGTTTAAAAAATCCATGTCACCCAAATTAGCAAATATTTTGGTATATATAATCTGCATAAATACTTATAGAAACTACAGTAATTGAAATACATGACTTGCTCTTGCTTGTTTTTTAATTTATTTCTTTTTTTTAATCAGTGCGCTATAGTCTTAAAAGGAAGGGAATTGTTGTTACACATTCATGCATGCACACATTATAGTACTGTAAGTTGTCCCAGTTCTTAACCAGCATTTCCCTCCTGTGCATTCCTCAGGCTATTATCTCCACTGAACCTCCTAATTATAGATACAAATATTAAAAATTTTCTACTTTTAAATGCCTGCATAAGTATTATTTAGCATCTCAGAGGAGTAGAGTTCACCACACAGTATTTATAACCCCCCTTTTCCCTTACCATTTTCTACCCATCCTTCTTCCCCTGCCCTACCCTTCATAATTAGACTTCCTAAGATCCTATGTTACCCTGAGTTTGATGGGTCTAATATACAAATTTGACTTTTACCTATCTTTTGTTTTTTCTGTAGCTTCCACATATGACAGAAAACATTCAATGTTTGATTTTCTGAATTTGGCTGATTTAACTTAGCATAATTTTTTCCATTTCCATCCATTTACCCACAAAGGCCATGATTTTGTGCTTTTTAATAGCTGAGTAGAACTCCATTGTATATATAGCACAGTTTTGGAATCCCATTCATTCAGTGACGGACATCTGGGTTGATTCCATAATTTGGCTATTGTGAACTATGCTGCTAAAAACATTGATATAGCTGTATCACTGTAATACTCTGATTTTATTTCTTCTGGGAAATACTCAGGAGTGGGATAACTGAGCATAAGTTGGTGCACCCCTGATTTTTGGAGGCGTCTACATACTGCTTTCCAGAGTGGTTGTACCAGTTTAGTCCCACCAACAATGTACAACTGTACCTTTTCCCCCACATCCTTGCCAACATTCATTATTGATCATTTTCTTGCTTTTAACTTATGCATGTCAAAAATTACCTGTAAAGGTTAAAATATGGAATATTCATTTCACAGGAAGGACACTGCAGTTTCCTTGTTGAGAAATAGAGTGATATTTTTAGTGGATCCTTAGTAATGTACATTTTTTACAATAATAGAAATTTTACTCCTGGTCTATTCAACAGCCTTATGTGTAGGAAAGGCAAATTATAATAGCTATTGCAAGTAGGCTACCTTGTCTTAAGTGTCACTAAGGAAAAGAAAGTCAAAGAGTTATGAAAATAAAGTTATTCAGTGAACTTAAGCATCTATATTGTTTGATAGAAACCCAACAGGAGCATGTCATCAGACAGAATGGGAATATGTTAGCTAGCTGAAACAATCAAACATGCAATAATTATGCTATTGTAGAGCATTGGTTCTGTTCCAAGAAAGAATACTATGCAAGTGAGGAAAGATGTAGATGGGAATTACATTACTCTGTGAAGAGCCTTCTTTATTTGTTGACAAAGTACAAACTCTGACGGGCTATACAGACTACTAGTATAATGTGTCAAGGACTATAAAAGCAAATTCAACAGAAAAAACTAAATAATATTTACAAAAAAGTAAAGGGTGCCATTAATAATAATTCAACATTCTAAAGGAATGATGTTTTTTAACTTGCAAATTTAAGTATAATAATAATTGTGCAAAAATGTTAGGTTTAACCATAATGGAAGATTTGGTTATTATTTTCATTTTCACATTATTAAAAAATAAATTTAATTATGAAAATGATAAAGTCATCCCGCTAATGTCTTACAACATTTGGAGAGCCATTTCAAAGCTTCTGTCTCCCTGTTTTCAAATCCCAGTTCTTAACCACTTTTTTGTTTATTTTGCTTTCAAATTTTTCATCTTCATAAAGGCTAAAAGCACAACAGATGTTCAACATTCAAGACCTACTTAAGTCATGCCACAGTCACTAGAACTCCAGAATTTTAGAGATTATAATAGGAGTTGATGACTCATAGCATATGACTATCACCAGTGGCTTTGCTCTCCAATCTCTACTACCACAACTAGGTGCATGGAGCAGCCTCCATCTGGGACTTTGCCAGTTGATAAGACACAGTGTCTTCTTTTATATTTCTGTTATAAAAAATTGTGCCAAAGTTAAAGACTTACAACAAAAATCTGTGGATTTACAATTTCCCAGTTATAAACCCAACCCGGATATCAAGAGACTAAGATCAGGAAGACTAACCTGGGCTGTATTCTGGAGGATCTATATGGGAAACCATCTCCTTGCTTCCCCAACTTCTTTTTGTCACCCATTGTAGATCTCTCTATGGTGGCTCGCAAAAGATAAGTGCACATATTAACCACCAAGATGTGTGAATACTATCACATATAATCAAAAATAATTATGCTACATGGCAAAAGATGTGACCAAGTTAATGACTTTTAGAGGAGAAATTTATTTTGGATTATCTGAGTAAAGCCTCCATCCAATAACAAGTGCTCTTATAAGATTGGGTCAGAGGGAGATCTAACAAACACACTGAGGAGAAGGTTGTATAAAGATGGAGAAGATAATAAATGATGTGGCCACCATCCAAGGAAGCCAGAAACTACCAGCAAATAGAAGCAGCAATGAAATCAGTCTCCTACAGACTTCTAAAGGAGCACAGCCTGAAGTTTGGACTTCCAGCCAGAGAAACAGTGAGAAAATCAGCTTCTGCTGTTTTAAGATACCAGTTTTGTGGTGATTAGTTAGGGCAGCCCTAGGAAACTAATGCACTCATATTCCTAGGGTTGCAGCTCTCATTCACCATCTTCAAAGCTAACAACAGTAGGTCAAGTGCTCAGCAGCTGTTGTCTCTCTTGTTCTCACATTTAATATTTCCCTTTGACCACACAGTCAGTAAATTTTCTCTCTGTAAAGACTTTTTGATGATCATTTCTTCATCTCAAAGTCTTTACCTTTGATCATTTTTTTCAAAGTTCTTCTTGAAATATAAAATGATATCAGCACACATTCTGGGATTAGGTCATGGGTATGTTTAAGACACAGTATATTACCTATCACAGAGTAAAAGACAACATGGTACACTACATTTAGTTAGTGTTTTGATGCCTCTTCCTGGAATGATGTTTTTATTTTTGTTTTCCCATTCACATTTTACTGACCAAAGCAATTTCTATGGGCACGTCTGAGTTCCACAATGCAGATGTAATGTAATGCATATGTAAGAGGAACTACTGAAGGTCAGAATGGTAATATACTCTACCCAAGAGTGCCTAATCGCTTATTGTGATCCTGGAACATATGGAACTACTCAGGATATTCATGCAGAAGACCTTAGGACACAGAGCACACAGACACTCAGAATGGCCCCTGAAATATGGACATCTGCCTAGAAGGAGAATTTTTTTAAAAAACTATAATAATGAGTGTAAATAAACTATAGGTACCCTAAGAGAGGAGCAAATACTATAAAGGAATCCCACTTCAAACAATCTGAAAAAAATTCACTAATAAATTTGAGGGAAACCACTGCAGGTATCCATGAAAACTGGCCATAGCAATGGAGATTTCACAGCCAGAACCTCTTTTGTTCAAATAGGATTCAATTTCAGCTCCACAAAGCAAGGGCATTGTGGACTCCTACGCTCAGCCAGTGTGGTTTCAAGATCCCTCCTCGGTTTCCGTGGTAATGTGATCTGAGCTCCATACCTGTGCCTCCACACTTTCAAGTATTTTTTATGCTTCTGTGTTCTATGCTTGGACAGAAATTGTTTTGCATGGGTACCATGTTGAAACATGGCTCACTGAAATTGCTTAATAAGCAGAATTAATTAAAGGTTTTAAAAATGAGTAAAGGGCTAGAAGAGTGGTTGGAGCACTTGCCTGGCCTGTGCAAGGACCTGGGTTCAAACCCCAACACCACATATACAACTAAGTGTTGGAAAAATAAAGGTCAGATGACAAATTAAATAAAATTAATTCTCTCTTTCTCTCTTCCTTACTCCCTCTCTCTCTCTCTTTAAAAAAAAAATGAGTGAAAAACTGATGGGTGAAATTCTTTTGTAAATATGACATAGGAGAACAAAAATTCTGAAATACTAAAAGATAAAAAGTAATTAAAGACAGAAAATATGTGGTGAAGATGGATTTTTAATAAACCTGTCCTTCACATGAACAAATATCTATCACCCACTAAGTTCAGGTACTAAAAATCTCATAAGAAAGTCTCTGTCCCAGTAAATAAATTACACTGTAGTAACTATGTCAAAATGTCAGCACAGCTTACAATATCTTGGAAAAGTACAGATGCAAAATTAATGTTAAATAGACACTGAAAAACAACAGCATGGACTGTGAAATTAACAGTTAAATAAGCAAGTTAATTCAATTATAATTAGGGCTAATGTAATATTCAAGAACTTTATTAATAGTAACCTTTCTCTATTTATAGTAAGCTTTCTTCTGCCATTAGTCAGTTACACTCTAATGTAACTAATTTCATTGACCCCTAAACAAGGAAACATCCGTCATTTAAACATCCATTTTGAAGACCTTAAGAAGTATCCATCCATCTCAAGATAAGGAAATGTTACATCCAACATTTACATCAAATGCTCACCCAGGTTTCTCCATGCTTAGATTTTATGAGTTTATATTTCCCACTAAAAATGTAACTAAAGATAATTTACTAATCTGAGAACTCAGAGACATGATATTTTAAATATTTAAGTAAGTCAAAATACTTTTCAGAAAGGAAATTTTATATTCAAACTAGAAGACCTAAGCCTCAGAAAGATCCAGTCGTCTAGGTGGTTGAAATCACAACGTTATCTTTTACTGCTTTTACTGTGGTCTGAGTTGCTTTAATTTTCAAGATCCATCTGTCTCCAGTTTCCTCAGTCACAACAATTGTAAGAAACATGTAAAACCTAGCAAAAACTCTAGAAGCAATTGGTAGGAAGATCGTTCTACAAGAACAGAACGCATTGGCTCTTCTAGAATAAACAAACTCCCTGAGCACTCCGGCTCTTCAGGCACACCGTGAGCTGCAACGACTGTGTCACGTTCACTAGAGATTCACTACACTGTGCTCCTGATGGTTTTCATGCATCAAATTGGGCGTTTTCTATTATAAACATTTATTTTCAGCATTTCCTTTTCTTTGAATTTTATTTTATTTCATTTATTTATTAAGGAGTTGAGGTCTTCTGCAATCATAAATGCGCATAAAGTAACGATATGATATGCTTCTGATCCTAAACCACAATTACCCCTACATCACCCACACTCATTTAATGTCTATATGTCCATATATACATATGTATAATATATTATGTACATATTATATAATATATATATACATATATATGGAGAGAAAGCAAGAATCAAGAATGTAACACACTCTTTACTACCCCCCCACCTGAGAAGTCAAATAATCATTTAATTCAGGAAAATTTATAATTATATGTTTTCAGGGTTTTCTAGAAATTTAGCTGGAAATACATTTTGATACAGAACTACACAAAACTGCAGCTAGAGTATGTCTTTTCTTTTTTCCAAAGAGAGAGGGACTGTGAGGGAGAGAGAGAGAGAGAGAGAGAATCAATTTTATTTAGTTTTTCATGTGGCTTTCATCGCTGGGACACTTCATTGTATATACGGTGCTATGCAGCATTGGGGCTCGAACTCGTGCCCTCCATGCGTGCAAGGCAAGCGCTGCAACCGCCAAGCCACTGCTCCAACCCTAGAGTACATCTTTTGACCAGATTTAAATCTAAAGAAATATGAAAGCCATTTTGGTGTCCTTAATTAATACAGGTGTAAAGACAAAATAGACCTATGACTTTAATTCAAAAAGCTGTCTGTTACAGCTAAAGCAGTTTACAAACCATCAAAACTCCATGGAAACACAGGAGTAGACAGCACCATGCCCTCCATCAGACCTATGTGATGCTCCTTTCTTATCTGTTTATTCAACCCAAAAGTTATCCAAACAAAATCTTCTTTGCTGCAGACTGGGCCATCAGTGAACTAAAAGTGCTTTTTCAACAAAATAAACTAACAGTCACTAAGTCCTGAACATACCCTGATATGAAGAACTATGGATGTTCTGCTCTTGGTTTTAAAGTCTTGTATATTTATTTAAATTTATTTTGAATGAAATAAAGAAAAGCTTAGGAATTCAGTCATTATTACCACCACCAGCACCCATTGCTGTCATTACAAGGTATTAAAATTGAAGGTTCTACCTGCGGAAATTATTCTACAGTGATGTCCTCCCAGGCAAGAGGGCAAATACAAGATATTCAAGAGCTTGAGAGCTGGAAATATGCTTCTGGAACTTTCTGCACCAGAACCACATCACCCCTACTGTCATCCTGTGAGCTGCTATCACACCTGCACACCCTTGAGCTGCCACAGTCAAGTACTACATCCTGCCTACTTTTAACTACTATCTTGAAACGAGTAACACTCAACACTCAAGATGGTTTTGATTCAACCGGTTGGTAGAAAAGCCCATACCTGTCCACACCTGCTGGCCAGAGCAAAAGCAAGTGCATCATGGACAGCACTGACACCTCCACTTCCCCTCCACTGCCCAAAGTTCACTCCAGTGTCAGACATCTGAGTCCAAATTCATGTGGAATCCCAGCTACAAGGAAATCCAGTAATCTGGTAAAATTTGGTGTTTAGGATTCTAGTCCTTACAGTAAAGGAAGGGCAGATTGAAAGGTTTTTTCTTTTCAATTATACTTTAATAATTATAATTAATATTTATACTTTTAATAATACTTTACCTAACATTACAGTACATATTTATCTATTTATACACAAACACAAATGATATGCATAATACTAACTCCTTCTAGGTGCGATACACCCTAATGTATTCTTTTCTGCTCTGTTCTGTTCAGTATTTTCATGCATCACCAATGAGTGAATTGAAATCTAATCTGGATGGTGAGAAATCTGCAAATCCTAACATGTATGACTACAAAGGTGTATGATAACTGCACATATATCGTCTTCTAGAATGCATAGGAGTTAAGAATAACAATTACCTGTCAATGCTAGCAGTTCAATTAAAATATAAAGCAAACCATAATGAAGAGATTATTCACTAAGTATCTGATACTTGTAAGCCATAATGTTATATGCACTGCAAAAATTGACTTTTTGTAAAAGGAAAGTTGTCTTGTTTACATTTTGTAGATAAGGTTCCTGTGCTCCAGCAAGATTCAATGGCACCCAAGTCACACAACCAGTTAATAATGCATCTTGGGCATGGACCATGACATCATTCATGGTCCTAAATCAGCTATCTAGCTTGACTTAGTATATATAGATTTCAGATCTTAATTTCTTTTAATTTAATTATTTGAAAGTCACCAAGGTAAATTATAGGGAAAAAAAGTTGTGGCATCAAAAGTTTTTAGCACTTCCTTGTACTCCACATGATTTCTATCTATTTATTCAATATTTATTATATGTACTTATCAAAGACTAATATGTGCCTAAAAATTCCTTTAAAATAGAAAGGATGCTTTGATCATGCCCATAACATAGATTAGTAAACTAAGGACAGGGAGGTTAAGTAATTTAGCCAAAATAGTAGAGGGTATTGAGCTAGGAAATTCAATTAGATCCTAAAATTTATAGAGACATAAGAAAATGTTTGAAGAAGTCAACCATTCAAGGAAGGGAAGTCATGGATGTTAGGTAAAATGGCTGTACAGAAAATTTGTTCCTTATTCAATTATTAAGAGAACTTTTGAAGGTCAGGAAAGGACATGGCATATATGTGAAAGTACATTAATTGTACATATCTATGGAGAAGAGATAAATGTAGAGAAATGAGATAAGTGAGAATATGTGTAGTTAAATGTAGAGGATGAGATAAATGTAGAGGAATGAGCCACTGTCCAAATGTGGAGAAATCTGGATGCTGAACTAAGGAGCTAGACTTTGTCTTGTCAAAAGTGAGTCATTTAAGGAATTAATCAGGAAGTTACATGATCATAACTGGTTCAAGATGCCATGACGATGTCATGCTGGGACTTCCAACTGGAATGCCTTTCTCCCTACCTTATTTTAGGTCTATCAAATGTCCTGGAATACACTTGTGCTCATCCATCTTTAAAAATTTATTTTGAACATTATCTTCTCCTTAATGTGTTTTTAGAACTTGAAAGATTGTTTTTTTCCATGATAGCCATATTAGCAAGTTACATTGAAATCTGTAATGTAAATATCTTTCTCTCAAGCTAGATAGTGAGTTCTTTGAATGCAGTTACGAATGTACAATGCCTGGCATGCAAACAATCCTCAATAAACTAATGAATCAGAATGAATAAGATTAATTACCAATTTCACATGTCCATTAGATAAGTGTTCCATGTCTCTCCATTGTACTGATTCTCAATGTCTACATTCAAGCAGTGAACTTGTAGATAAAATACAGTCACATTGGAGTGATTATATGTACATATATTTGTAAACTGTGAGAATCTGGAAATAAAATAAAATGAGAAGATAAATGTGCAAACTGTTTTGTACTCCCTAAAATTCATATGTTGAAGTCATAACTCCCAGGGCTTCAGAATGTGACATTTGTAGATAGAATCTTTTAAAAGATTAGTAAGATAAAATGAGGTCATACAGGCAGCTTTAATCCAATGTGGTTGAAACCCTTATAAAAAGAGGAAGATAGGGCACAGACGTGTATGTGGAAGACATGAGGACAAGGTAGACTGAGCCATCTACTAATCAACATGTCTCACCTCAATCTTTTGATTTCTAGCCTTTACACATGAGAAAACAAATTTCCATTGTTTAAGACAACTGAAACCACTAAGACCTGTGGACATCCGGGACATAAATTCCTTAAGGAACAAATGTCTTGAAGTTGTTATTCAGAAAGTGCCTCCATAATTCACTCAAGGTCAGCTTGAGATCAGAGTTTCAAGCAAGGATGTGGACAAAAGAAATCTGCTGCTCTGGATGGTGTTTGGAGGTTACAAACTCACTCCTTCCCCTGGAGAACATAACTCGCCAGGAAAATGAACGGGAATGTGAAGAGGTGTGATGAGCATTTATGCCTGTCAGAAAATACCCTAAAACTTCCCCTCTTCACCATCCTCCCGACCAGTGGGAAAGTAGCTCTCCTCTTTCCGTTACTGTAATTTCTCTCACTACCATTCTGTGTGTGGTAGATTTGAACATTGATCTTTTTTCCTTGACAGCTAACCCTCAAGAAAAAAAAAAAAACAACAACATTTTTTTTTCAAAACTTTGGTGCCATAGAATTAGTTTCTATGCATAGTGGGCAGCAGCAAGCTCTTGCTATGTAGCACACCCAGTCTATGGTGTTTAGCTACAAGAGCACTAACAAATCTATACAATAGGGGCTGGAGTGATGGCTCAGTGGTTTCAGCTCTTGCCTGGCAAGCACGAGGACCCGGGTTCAAACCCCAGCACCATGTACACAGCTGACTGTTGGAGCAGCTAAGGCCATGTGAAAAACTACATAAAGTTGTTTCTCTCTTTCTCTGTCTCTCTCACTGTCCCTCTCTCTTAAAAAAAAAAAAAATCTATACAGTAAGCATTAAGAGGTGAACAAACTAGCCATGTCAGTAACCACTAATTCCTATGCTGAATTGTATGCACGCGCATGACCTCCGGTTACTGAAAGGCTGCGTTCAGTGATATTAGGTTTTGTTGCTTTTTTTGAGCTGAGAGGACAGTGGCTGTTTTCTCAGATCAAATACAGCACCTTCTTGCTAAATGTTTGGTGACATTCTATAAACTGATTTGAACATAAGAAAGATAAATTAGGCAGCAGCAGGTAAACAGATTTGGATAGTAGGACAAGGGAACATAAGAGAGGAAAGTCACTAAAAACTAATGCACAGACTGTGAGTGAGTTCAACATCTCTACTTGTTTCATCCACACAAAGACAACTTCTGAAATCTTCTTTATCTTGGACTCCTATAGCACATTTGTTCTTTCATTACACATACAATTGCTATTAATTTGGAAAAAAAAAAAGGGTTGCCCACTATAAATATAATAACCACAAAAATTCTGGTAAAATTCTATTTAAGTTTACTAACTTTTTTTTTTTTGCAATTCTTGTTTTACTGTGAAACCCTTTTGAACTCTTTTGGGGGGGTGTGTGTACCATTTCAGATAATTTTTTCCCCTATTAAAATCTTCATCTTGTTATTTTTGTTACTTTTTTTTGTCTGCTAAGATTGTCTCTTTGGTTTCTATTCTATGCATCTTTTCCTATAAACTCTTAAGTATAATTAGCTTCTTTCTATGAGATTTAATCTTTGTAGTTCTATTGGTCAACCTTAAAATATTTTTCTTAAGATTACAGGTCATGTTTTCTTGCCTTTTACATCTTGGAATTATTTTATTTTACACACAAAAGTCTACATAGAAAAATAGTGGAAACTGAATTATGCACTTGCTTCTTTGATTTGCTTTGTTTTTCTGACAGTACAATCACTTTCTAAGTATCTTTCAGTTAAAGTGATGAATTGAACATTCTTATTTTGTCAACGTTATCTGGTACTGAACTATGAATTTATAAGGGAGTACAGACCTTGGGTTGGTCTAGCTTTGGTCTTCTGGACTCCTACAATGGGATAGTTTAACTTTCAAATCTTATCAGTTTTTAGACCAGAAGATTATGGATTCACACATTAGGTGTGGATTCACCTTTGAAGCAAAGATTCAGAATATACAAGCAACATGACCTCTTACCTCAAATTCTAATTATGCTTTGGCTTCCGGATTTTAGTAAAAGTTTTACTTCTTACCTCGCTGGCTATTTTTTCTCCGTCTTCTTTGCCAGATGCTCCCTTTTCTGATTTCTAAATGTTAAGATCCTCAGTGTTTCAAGACTGGATTTTCAGAACGCTTTCTCTCAATTTAACTCATCCTTTATAAAACTCACTCAGCTCTATAACTTCACATGCTAATGTGGATATAATATCATGATCGCCATGTTTATACCCAGCGCTAATCTTTCAGAAGCACTCCAGAAGAGTCAACCTCATTACTTATTCTCCATTCCCATTAGCAAATCTAAAAACCTCTGGTGATTATACAAGAACCCTCTCTTACTACCTGTCCTTTGTCTTGCCCCACGCCACCCCAGAACAACTGTTTCCCATTGCTATTGCTTGTTTGTTTGGTCATTCTTATTTTGGTAAATATCCTTATTATTCACAAAGTTTCTTAGAAAGAAATACATCACAGTTATTTGCTTGTTTTATTTCTCATCATAAAAACTATTTAAAATCAATAAGAATATGTCCCCCAAGTATGTCATCTTTCACCATCTCTGTGCACCACACCCACAGTTTAATTATTAATTGCTCTGGCATGGCCTCTGCCTTCACCTTTGTCCACTCCCCATTCTCTATTTCCCACACATAGTGGAGATTTTGTTTAACATTTGAAAGCATTCCATACATATAAGCAAATGCACTATCAAAGTAATCTTTAAAATAAATCAGATAATTAATTTTATTTTTCCAAAATCCTTTAACAGTTACCCATCACTTTTAATTAAGTTCAAAATGTTGTGGGCAGTAGCACCCTTCTAGATTCACCTTTCCATACCTGTCCTTGCTGTCTCACTGCAACCATGTCCTCTTCCATGATCAGTTTCTGCCTCATGTCCTTTACATTTGTACTTTCTAGGAACTCTTTTCCCCCAGGGATTCACACAACTCATGCCATCACATAACTCAGGTCTTTACTGACCTAACATCTCTTCACACGGGCTTTCCTGAAAAATCTTAAAACACAGCCTACTCTAACAACACTGTTGTCATTCTCCAATCTTTTATAAAGCTCATTTTTTTTTCAGAGCCTCTTCTATACATGATCTTATATTACATGTAATAGTTATTTTCCATCTCCAAATCTGTACTCAGAAAGACTTTGTTAATTTCCATATTTCCAAGTCTAGAACTCTTAGTGATGTGTTCTCAGTATACAAAGGTAAAGATTTTATAATATCTGATGTGCATTGTATGTGCATGGGAGGTATTGGATTAAAAATTCCTCAATATAAATCCATGTAATACTGATTCAAATTATTTTAACTCTGCCTTCCAGTAAAGTAGATTTAGAACCAAAATGATAGCCTTTAGCTATCTATTTTCTAGAATTATAATACAATACCTGAACTGTGCTTCCATGTATTTATATACTACACTGTATTCTGAGAACCCAGCTGGCATTGATAGAGAACAGTCAATTGTCAAGTGCTCACTTTGGAAAAACATCCCACAACAATTCTACTAATCAGTGTTCTCTCAGTAATGTGCTTTCAATCAGCAAAGTATTTTCAAAATGTATTTATAATTTCCTAACCATAGAATAAAGCACAAGTTATCTATAAAAAGAATCATTAGAACTTTCAAAATCAGTGTTTAAAAATAGGTCTGCAAGGGTGAATGCATATGCAAGAACAGCCCTTGCTTGTTAATATCAAATGGGGCAGTTTAGCTTAAGAAATAATGAGACTGGAAAATGTGTTTGTCGCTTGCTATCCATTAAGTGCAAGAAAGTTGACAAATCTCCGGATACATTCGGATCATTTACAATTTTACCAAAATAAATAGAGAAAATTCCATAGGTTGAAAATAAATTTACCGGGAAACTAAATTGTGTTGAGCAATTTGTGATCATGCACATGTTTAATCTCAGAGAGTCAGGATTTCAAAATGAAAGGAAAGAATTATGGATGATTGTATGCCATTTTACTTTGCTGTCAGAAAGATTGTGTGAACATATAGAAAAAGAAAGAACAATAACGGAAGAGAGGGAGGGAGGGAACTTTTGCACTGAGTTTCATTGTGTTTGCCTGCACATTCTGCATGCTGATGAACCATGTAATGGACCACATGCAGGAATATATTCAGTTATTTGGATTATTAGATTATACAGCCCACTCAATTCTAATTATGACCACGATTTGCTTTTTTCATAGAGTTCCCTTTATAGAGATCAAGCAGACCTAGTCATGAGAATTTTCTGGTCCTCTTATCTGTCCTTTTAGAAATAGAGACTTTTGTTTGTGTCCAGGGTGGTCTGAATCATCACTAACGTCTGCTCAAATATATTATTCTTACCAGAATTGTCACTGAATCTGCAAGGCGGAAGAGCAGTCTACAGAACATGAACATCTGCAAATTAATGGTGTTCTCTGAATTCTTTCCTGAGGGGCCAGCTCTTCTGCCAAACCAATATCACAACCCAAATACCTCCACTTACAAAGTGAAAAAGAGTTATAAGCTTAGGATTTGAGGGTATTCATTGAAATGCCTATGATGACGAAGTAAAAGATCAGGAATTGCTGCATAAAATAAGAAGTGACTAAAACTGAAACAAAGCAACAAATGATATTGAAAAGCCTATTTGAGATTATGTAAATAGTTCTATAAGAAAAATATAAACAAAATGGTTTTTCTACAGTAACTTAAAATATAAATAATTTTTTAAATTAATATAAAAGGAATATGTGCATACATGTTCGGCCACTCTGGAAAGGAGTATGGAGACTCCTCAAAAACTTAGGACTGGAACCACCTTATGACCCAGAGATCCCACTCCTGTGTATATTCTTTAGAATCAGCATATTATAGTGATGTGGCTTCATCAATATATATAGCAGCTCAATTTACTATAGCTAGACTATGGAACCAACCCAGATGCCCCTCACTCAATGTGTGGATTCAAAAACTTTGGTACATATATACAATGGAGTACTACTTGACTATTAGAGAAAATGATTTCATGGCTTTTGCAGCCAAATGGATGGAGATGGAAAAAATTATGCTAAGTGAAATATCCCAAACTCAGAGATTCAAGGGCTGAATGTTTTCCCTCATTTGTTGAAGGTAGAATACAACTGGAAACAATATGATAGATGACTAAGCTAATAATAACTTCAACATGTATGAATTTTTACATGAACAGAGGGAAACTTGCCTAGGATGCCTGGAGTCATAGGGAGTGGGGAGGGAATAAGAAGGCTCTCTAGGAGACTGGAGGGAGGGAGTACGGGGGAATCAACTCGGAGGGAAACCTCCAACCTCCACGAGAAGTCCATTTAACCCAGGGGTTTAATTGGGGGAAACATGGAACCATGGGGAACCCAAAGGGGCAAACCATGAAATGGCATCAGCCTTGACTTACTATGTGAATATACATTTGTTCTTGATTATTTGATAATTATTCCCCCTTAATTGTAAGTCCATATTCAACACATAAATAAAATAACAATAAAATAACAATACATTCTCCATGTATTTAATATATAATATATACATTAAAAAGGAATATATATATATGGAAAAAAGGTATATCTATGTATTCTTTATTTCTTTCCATGTACATAATATTTTATATAAATATATGCATATATCTTATATATATACTCCATATATAATAAAAGTGGGAAAGAAATATATGCACATGTTATATATATACATATGCATTCATATATATTATTTCTCTACATCATTTAAATTTTTTAGATTTAAAATTTATGTAAAATATTATTTAAATTGTATTCTTCTTACAGTGTTACTTATATAGTCTCAAAGAGGTTTTTCATTATGATATCTTGCCTTGTTTTAGTAATTTCTTGCTTTACTCAGCAATCTCAAATCTTTTACATATGTTTGCACATACATAAACTCACACAGTAGTTTATAACAAGTAACAGCATTCTTTTGAGCTATGGTAAAGTTTCAATAGACATTTATTGAACTGAGTTATATAATCAAATAGTTGTGACACCTGAAGAAAAACATGAAGAGTAAAACAAACAAGAAGGCATTTTGAAATTTAGATTATAATAAACTTGTGCAGAGAAAAGATTCCAGCTGATGGCTTCTTGATCTACCAATGCCCCCATATTGAATAAATCTGGAACATTGGGAAATAAATCAATGATATCTTATCTTGATTTTTACTGTGAAAGATGTTGTTCTTTATTTTACAATGTTATTTCTGAAGGATAATCCTTAAATTTGTAGGTAGTGTGTGCATATGTGTGTGTGCATGTGTGTATTTGAAATACATGTGTGTATTTGAAAAAATAGTGTTTTATCAGATCATCCGGCTTTCTTTCTCTGTCACCTGAAACATACTGTTTTAGGTAAAGGAGGTAAATCTCTTCAGGTAACATAACTTTATTTTCTATGTAAGGTGCTTTATTGTTCTCTTCTTTCTCCCCACCCACATTACTAAGCACACTGCCAATTTTATGCCTTTGAAGTGGAAGGAAAAGCATCAGTCTACGATATTGCTTATTCAGACCTCTGAATCCTTGTCTTCTCCCTTTAGGGGTCAGGAACTTACCAACTTTAGTAAGCCAGGAACTTTTGGGGAGCAATGTAGTTATAAAAGAAAATATTAGACGAAGAATTGAGAGAGGAAGGCTGAATCTAGTTGTAATGCATTAAAACACATGATCTTGTATAAATCATGTGGTCAGTATATATGTATTTTTTTCCTTTGGCAAAATGGACATAATAATGAATAACCAATCCAGCTATATTGTTCAGTTCTTGTGAAAATCAAATTAGAGAAAATAAAAGGAAACATAAGGGAACATAAACAACAGAATATAATATGATCCAAATTCCACTATCAGCATACAATCTTTATAAAATATAAATAACAAATGAGTCCTAAAATCAAATTAATATTTCATCCAGCACACAAAGCACATCATACACACACACACACACACACACACACACACACACACACACGAAAATTGGGGAAGACATTGAAGGTTGAATGGAGCATAGGCTGGATTAAATAAGAGCAAACATCCAATTCATAAACTCATAAGCAAACATTCAATTGAATTATATTACGGAGTAATATACAACAGCGTATAACATACAGTTTTTATGCAAACCCTTTGGTCAAGTAATTATAGGTTTTGTAACATCAATTTAGAAAGAACGTTATTCTTGGCATCAGCCTATATTATACTTTCCCTCTATGTAAGTTAGTGAAAGACTCAAGTTGCTCCCAATTAAGGAAAAATGGAGGAATTTTGCACTGATTTATGAACATATATGCAATGATAATAATAAAATGAGTTAACATCCCTAGTTAGTTACATTAAAATGCCAGATACTATACTAAAGATTCAAGAACTGCAATTTTGGGAGACATATAGTTATAGTCTTATATTTCCTAGACAGGTATAGATAAATTGTTAACAAATTGGAATAATAAGTTAGCATTTGGAGGGAAGTGGTATGACTTCAAGTAATTCTTATTCCTAATTCTATTAAATTAGAAATTATATTTTAAAAATATAGTTCATGATATTGATTTGCTAATATCCAATGCATAGTACTCCTATGGTCAGAATTTTTAAACAAGCTAAGCAAAACCAGAAATACATGGGCCCCCATCAACTATATGGAAATAAAATATCTGGTTATAGAGTTAAATATTTATATTTTTATCTGATGTATATAAAAGTTTGATTAATGACTTACATAGCATGTAGAAAATTCTATACATTCCATCACCTTTTTCTCTGGGCTGTCTCTAGAAGTTTCTGCAAACTATTTGTTTCATTTTTTCATACAAATAAATGATGATCACAGTCATCTAAGGAAATAAAACCCATGTACATATGTTGTCCAGAAGGGACTTTTAATGTAGAGCAAAAGTTGTTTCTTTCAGATTACCAGAAAGAATGGAAGAATGGGCTTTCCTCTTGTCCTCTTAAGGACTCTCCGAAACTCAGAACCAAAACACTACTACAATCTGGAACAGAGGATATCAGCAGCTACTAAACACAAACCCACTCCCAACCTAAGATTCAAGAAGCTGCTGTACCTACTGACAACTAACACACTTACATTCCAAACTTGCTACTCAGGAAAGTAGAGAAAACTCCACAGGAAAACAATGTAGTGTGAGTTTGTGGATAATGGAAAATATCAAAAGAAATATAATATTTGCTTCAATTTTCTTTTTTAAATCTTGAATAAAGTGGAGCTACTTCATAAAATACCAGATGCAAGGGAGTCTAAAAGAGGGAAATTTTTGTTTTCATAATCGGTAACAAAGGAAATACTGGAAAGAGATGGTAAGTACTAATCGACCCTATTTACTATATTCAAAATGCATCTTTCTAACCACACTTAAAAACCACATAGGAGCTGGGCAAGAGGTCACATGCCTATAATCCCAGAACTCAAGAGTCTGAGGTGGGCATATCTCTTGAACCCAGGATTCAGATACCAGCCTGAGCAACACAGTATGATCTCTCTCAAATAACTGAAAAATATGTAGGGAAATCCAAGTAAAGGATTAAGAAGCAGTAGAAGTCTGCCTTTCCACCTAGATGAAAATTATACCGGTAGAAACTGTCAGAAGCATTTGTTTAGGACTTCTGGGGTCTAGGTGAATGCTTACAGTAGCCAGCGGAGACTTGTCTGGAAATACATGGTCAATTTCAGTGCCAACTCATTCCCATCTCATATCCCTGTGTCAGACTGCTGTGCCTATATGTGTGTATATATATATTTGCTGGAATAAGGGTGAGCCATATCTCCATATTTTTGTTCTCCATGTGCTGGGATCTGTGGACTTTGCTGCTTTTCACTGCAGAGGTGCAGAGAGAAGTTGACCGCCATTACTTCACCTGTAGGTGCTGAGAGGATCTCCAGGGAATTTAAATGAACAGGATTTGTTTCTTTCTTTCTTTCTTTCTTTCTTTCTTTTCTTTTTTTGTTTTTTTTTTGTTTTGTTTTGTTTTTTTTTTTGTTTTCTTCTTTTGGTAGCCAGACATTTAAGGATTAGGATACTCAAAAGGATTAGTAGGCAATGGAATTTGTATAGCTACCTCAAGTGTCCAGGAAATAAGTTGGCTCAATACGGTTCCTAAGAATACCTTAAGCTTCCACTTCAGGCCGACCCTTAGAACTGAGAAGACACATTCAATAATTTAAAACAAATCAATGAATAAACCTTGATGACAGGGAAAATCCAACTCCTACCATTACCACAAAATAAAAACAAAATGTCCTGTTTTAAAAGACAATACCAAAAATCAACAGGCAGAAAAACAGGAAAGTATGCACTATTTAAGGAACAATATAAATTTATAGAAACCATCCATAAGGAAGCCTGTCACCTCCATCACACTTCTCCATTTCTCAATGGCCTAAATGCAGAATTTGGGACCTTTGATTCAAAAATAGTAACAGATCTTAATAACTTTCTCTTTTAAATTTTATTCAGAAATTTATTTGTTGAACAATATTACTTCTAATGAAATAAAATATATATAAATCTGAAAATTATATTTACTCCCAAGAGCCCCCCCAATTAACCACTCTTATCCACCCCACCCTTCCTTCCCAATACATCTCTACAAATGCCTTAGGTTGTTTGACATAACTTTCTAAAACAAAATGGCAAATGATCTGGACTGGAACCCATGTTTCAAGGTTCCCATGAAGGATGGCTCTTTTGGGCCTTCTCTTGACCTCAACTGGGTTGGTCTCTCTCTCTCGCTCTCTCTCACTCTCTCTCTTTCTTCACCATCTCTCCCTCTGGGGGCTCCAGTAAGGATCATTCACATTGCTGACCATCATATCCATCACTGACCATAACCTATTGGGTGAGTGACTCCCTCTGACTCTTCCGGATTCCTGGCTTTCTGTCCTCCTCAATCCACCTTACCTAGCATGGGCCAGATATCACCAAAGCTTCCATGAGATACCCCCTTGGGGTGCCATCCCAAACATACCCAGACCCTGGGTCTCCAAAATACAGTCACACCTGAAAGACTGGGGTTGTTCTGTAATATTGCTTGGCCCCAATATAAGCTGGACAATAACAGTCACCTGAAAAGGCCACATTCGACTTCCAGATTCTCAGAGATCTTAAAAGCTCTCCACCGTAATGGCAAATAGTCTAAAGTTCCCTAGGTCCAGGCCTCCATTACAGGCCTGGAACCCTCTACTCCCCTCTACTTCTGCCCAAACTGCTCAACTTTTCACATTCTTCTCTCAATGAAAAGCCCTTCCCTCTGTGGGAATTCTGCTTCCTTCCTATTTCTATAAATTCTGTTACTTTGCTCTATCTGATCCTGTGTCCATGGATTTCATTCCTCAAATTCACAAAACAGAATCCACTCAGCTCTGTGTTACATGTACAGAGATTTATCCAGGATCTTTGGAAGGGTGAATGAAATGGATAATTGCTCTTTTATTTTTGTCCATGAGTTCTCTACTCCATTTTGTACACATTCTCTCTCTCTATCAAAATTATGAGAAACCTGTCAGCCACATGGCTGCCAGACTGAAGACTCAGGGGAAAGGTTTTGCTGGAGTGAGACTTATTACTCTCTCTCCGTCTTAGAGAAAATGTTAACCTGATCTTTGGAAGGGTGAGTGAAATAGATAATTGCTCTATCACACTTCTTCCAGGAGTTCTCTCCTCTGTTTTGTGCACTTTCTATCAAAAATACCAGGACCCTGTCAGCCACATGGCTGCCAGACTGAAGACTCAGGGGAAAGGTTTTGCTGGAGTGAGACATATCAATCACTCTCTGCCTTAGTGGAGAGAATGTTAATCTGATCTTGCTTCATTGCTTCAGTTCTCTTTCACAGCAATCCATTCAATCAAGAAACTGAGGCCCCTCTTAGAAGCACCCTAATTCTCTGGCCAGGGTTAATCCTCCATGCAAGTGCAGAGTCTCTAGAGATGGCCAAAAACGAATTGATGGCACATGGACTCTCCATCTCCACTTTAATCTCCCTTCATGGGTTCTCACCTGATGGTAGATGGAGAGCAACTCCTTGGATAACAGGCTGAAATAACTCAGCATGATCTAAGGACTCCTAAGTCAAAATCCTACCTCTCTATCTACCAGTGGGTGAGTTGCCCCATTCTCTTTCTCTGTCTTGTGGCAACTTCCCCCAAAGTTAGGGGACAAACAGATGGAAATGTTAGGAACTTTAGGATAAGAAAATAATTCTATCTGATGGACCCACAGTGCTGACCCCACATGCTTCCTTTTCTAAAATGCAATTTACCTGCAGGGGAGCCTGCCTGACCTTAGTAAGCAGGCTATTCATATTCCTCAGCAAATTACCTGTTTTCTTCAGAGAACTGAAGGCCCAAAATAATGGTAAAAGGAGTTTAAGATTGCTTGTTTCTGGGTCTTCACCAAAAGCAAGGTTACTAAGAGTTAAAATTCTTTAGAAAATGGGGCTGGAGCGGTGGCTCAGTGGTTTTGGCGCTTGCCTGGCAAGCACGAGGACCCGGGTTCAAACCCCAGTACCATGTACACAACTAAGTGTTGGAGCAACTAAGACCATGTGAAAAACTAAAAATAAAAGTTGTTTCTCTCTTTCTTCGTCTCTCTCACTGTCCCTCTCTCTTTAAAAAAAAAAAAATCTGTAGGAAAAAAAAGAGAGGGAGAGAATCAATTTTATTTTATTTAGCTTTTCATGTGTCCCTCATTGTTCAGACACTTAGTTGTGTACATGATGCTGGGGTCTGAACCTGTGTCCCTGCACACACCAGACAAGCGCTCAACAACCAAGCCACCGCTCCAGCCCCAAGAGTTAAAATTCTAACAGGTATAAATCTATATACAAAGAGTACAAAAGGTTTAGCTGAGTTTCAATTAAAGGACTGTAAATAGCATAAAATATTTGATCTACTAAAAGAGGGAAATTGAAAAAGTCAGACATTTTATAAGGATTGTGTCAGAATGCAGATTTAAGAAAGGGTCAACAGGAGCTGGAGTGGTGGCTCAGTGGTTACAGTGCTTGTGCGGCATGCGCCAGTATGTGAGTTCAAACCCCAGCACCACGTACACAACGAAATGTCCAAGGAATGAAAGTCACATGAAAAACTAAATAAAAATTGCTTCTCTCTTTCTTTCTCTCTCTAAAAAAAAAAAAGAAAGAAAGAAAGTAAAAAGAAAAAAGAAAGGGTCAACAAGTAGGAAAGAGATATAAAGAATGGAAATATACTTTGGTATAAAAATTAGAATGAAAGAAATGTTTCTAGATGAAGAAGTATGAGTGTCTAAGTAAATTGCAGAAGGTTTGTGGAGGGTAAATTTCAAAAATCTGTGTATGAAGTTTAGTATAATTGGCACAGTCAGTTAAACTCTTTAAAATTTCTCTAAAGGTCAAAAAAAGTGTTACTTTGTCTAAATTTTATGTAAAAGTTTGTAAGATGAAAGTTTATGTAGGTTTATAGGCAAGGTCATCAGTAAGTGCTCTCTTTTATATATTGTATCTGACATAGAAGGGTCACACTGCCATTTGAAAGCTGGACATACTAAATCTTTTTCTGATCACTAACACTATTTCCTAAATGTATATTCAGAGAGACTCCAGAAATATTATATGAGAACTTTATAGCATACTTTTAAGAGACCAAGATTAGACTTAGAAATAAAACACTTAATATTTGTTAAGAGCTCAACCTAATCTGAACTAAGACTCAGCCTCTCACCTTATGATTCCGAAGTAGAATTAAGTTTATGTACTCTTGCTAATTCCTTGTATTGAGACAGATTAGGAGAGACAGTGAAATGGCTAGGTAGTCAGGACAGAGGGCCCCTATCCAAGAGCTAGCTGGTAGAGGCAGAGAGTGATTGACAGAGCATGCTCAGGGCCTTCAAATGCAAAAAGACCTTGAGGCTCACCCTTGTCCCAACTAAGATATGGGGGTGGTCACAAGTGAGTACTAGGAAGTATTTGCCACCTTTTGTTTTAATCAATGGTGCTCTTGACCAGTTTCAATGCCTGTTTTACATAGATTTTAACCAATGGAGTTGATGCATTTCTCAGTGCCTTCTTAGGATGAATGTTAATTATGCTCATACCCCAAATCTATGTAACCTCTGGCTTCCACCTGGCGGAGTCTCTGTTCTTCCTCCTAAATAAATCCTACTCCTTTTACTCCCCCTTCCGTGGATGTCCGTGGATTTTATTCTTCAAATTCTCGAGACAAAAACCCAGAAGATCGGCGCCGAATTCCCAGGGTGTGTTTCCACACCAAGCAAGAGCTGCAACAAGCCACGGAAATCCCAGCTCTTAGCTGGGTAGCTGCTAACACTTTTGGGCTGCAAAGACCTGAGGGACCTGCAATTAGCCCAAATTCCCAGTTTTAACTGGGAATTGCTGCAAACAGTAGAAGTGGGCTGTTTTGACTGCTGGAATCTGTAGCGACCCAGACTCCATTCGCCAATAGGGACAGAGAATCCAGCCTCATCTCAAAAACCCCGCATCAGTATTTTCCTTGTAAAACTTTAAAACATTTGCCTAATAGGCAACTGTTAGTACTACGTCTAACAGGAAAACCTGAGTTAAGATACACCATCACCTACAGAACAGATGAGATATACTACTAATTTAAAGCACTGTTACTGATCCTAATTAAATAAAAGGGTTAACTATAAAACTGTAACATAATATTCCCACTTTAAGATTAATGAAACTGCCTCAATGTTTAATACCAAAACCAAATGTTGGAGAAATAAACACCAGATGAAAAAATAAATAAAATTGATTTTCTCTCACTCTCTCCTCTCTCTTTCTTTCAAAAAAATATACATATATATCTATATTTATATCTATATATATAATCTTTATTATTTCTCTCATTATTTTTTGCTTATTTCCTTCTCTTTGCTCATGACTTTCTTGACTTTTTGTGAATCCTTTAGATGGTGTTTTAAAAATTTTTGTCAGGTACAGATAACAACTGTGTAAGGAAACAGATGAAAAATGGAAGAAAGGAAGGAGAAAAGAGAGTCTCAATAGTAAGAAGGAACATGTTGAAGGGAGCCCAGTGGAAACTGGGACCCACCCGCCTCTTACAGCATGGGGTAGATATAGAGGGAATGAGGGGGGAGGGGGCCAGGGTGCGAGTTTTCTGGCCAAACTTTTTTTTTTTCAGTAGAGTGGGGACCCTCAGAAAAAGGCCAAGGATGGAGTCCATAAACTTTGAAACAGTGAGTAGGGGTTTTGCTACCTGGCTGAGTGGCTTCTGGTAATTTTCCATATTCATCCTTCCAGACTCTAAAGGGATATAATGAGTTGGGTCGATGATTTCAATTTTTATCTAGTTAGTGGGGAAAAAGCCATAAGAATTAATTCTGCCTAGAAAGAAGATTCCTTGGTTAACGGAAACAGCCAGAGAAGTGATAGGATATACCTTGCTTTGGCTGGAGGCAGGCTCTTGCTGGGAAATTTTAACAGGAGTGTGGTGGGTGGTCACAGTGTGAGATATCCACACTGTGGTTGACACCTCAGGGAGGAGAGCTGACGGGAATGTTAGAGGGGAAGGAAATGGCATGAGAGGATAAAGGAGTGTGTGTGGGGGGGGGGTAGGTGGGTATTAAAAAAAATGGAGGCATTGCATTTGGTACAGATGTTCCTGCAGTGATTAGGAGTTGGTCATATATGCATGAGTGGGGCTTTCCATTCAGGCAGCTGAAAACAAAATGTTTTTGTCTCCAGCGGTGGGATCCCATTCTCTGAGGTCTCCATTTCTACCTGGCTGCAGGTAATCTATCTCCTGCCTCAATTCCTCTCTGAAGGTGGTGCTGGGTTTAAACTCAGGTCCTGACACATGCCAGGCAAGCACTCCAACTGTTGAGTCACTGCTCTAGCCCCCAGAAATAAAAATTTTAAAAGAGCTCCCCCAAAAATGTGGAGATAAAATGTACAAAAATTGACCTAAATAAGTTCATCAAAGGAATTCAAAAGCAGATTTGAGCAAGAGGAAGAGTAAATAAACTTGAATAGAGAAAATTGAAATTATTGAATCTGAACAACAAAGAATCTTTTTAAAAATAAAAGTGTAAGGAACATGTGGAACTCTGTGAAGACAGACATATTGTTATGGGTTAGATGCAAAATGTACACCCAAAGGCTCGTAAGTTGAAAGCACGGTCCCTGTTAGGGAGAACCTGACTTGGCAACATCATTTTGAAACATGTCTCCATCTTATGAGTCACCTCATGATTACCCTGATGCACTTGCCCACAGACAGCACTCCACCATTTCACCATTGATGTGGGGCTTTTGAGATGAGGCTGGAGTCTCTGCTCCCACTGGTGAATGTAGTTTGGACTGATTGCAAATTTCTGCAGCCAAATAGCCCTTTTCTAGTGTTTCCAGCTATTCCCTTTTGAAACTGGGAATTTGGGCTGGCTGAAAGTCTCTGCAGTCAAAATACTGTTAGCTGCTATCCAGCAAAGTGCTGGGCTTTTCTTGGTATGGAAATATACCCTGGGAATTTGGCACCAATCTCCTGGGTTCTTGTCTTGCAAATTTGAAGAATAAAAATCCATGGACAACCATGGAAGGGAAGAGTAAAAGGAGCAGGATTTATTTAAGTAAGTCAAGTAGAGTCTCCACAAAATAAAGAAGCAGGATACCATCTGATGTGCATTGGGCCAGAGATTATATTAGTTTGGGGTAAGAGCCTTGATTAAGATTCATGTAAAGCAGGCATTGAGAAAAGTACCAACATTATTGGTTAAACTCTATGTAAAACAGGCATTGAAACTAAGCTCTAAAACCATTGGTTAAAATCTATGCAAAACAGGTGGCAAATCTTTCCTAGTTCCCATCAGTGTCCACCTCCACTTCTAACTTTTCCTGCCTCTAGGACAAAGGAGTTGCTCCCACTGGTGTGCCTCATGGTCTTTTGCATTTGAAGGCCTTGAGCATTCTTGTTTACTAATTGCTCTCTGCTGGCTAGCTTCTAGGTGTGCTTGCATGTGGCCCAGGGTCCTGACTACCCAGCCATTTTACTACCTCTCCTAATCTGTCTCACCATCATCATAAGAAAGGACTCTTCCCTTACAACTCCCTAGCAGTGGACTAATCCCCTCCTCCTCCCATCCCCCTATATCTACTACAGGCTATAAACAGAAGAGGGGCTACAGGCTCCACTGGAAACCCTCTCCACAGGTTTCTCCCCAATAAGCCTGTGTAACTATTGAGCTGCTGCTCTCTTTTTCCTTTATATCCTTTATTCACTCCTTTCCTTACCATACAGCAAGATTCAGAGGTAGGACTTTCAGTCAATGATTAGAACTGTGATTCAGTGGATTAATGCATTTGCTGGATTAATCCACTTGCAGCTAAAGGACAACTGGAAGGTAAGACCTAGCTCAAGGACATAGTAGGTCACTGAAAGCTTGCCTTGGAAGAGTTTATCTAGTCCAGGTCCCTTCCCTTTTACTCTGCTTTGTGACTGTCATGAGCTGAGAAGATTTCCTGCACCATACCCTTTGCCATGATATTCTGGGTCAATTAGGTCCCAGAGCAATGTACTTCACTGACCATGGACTTCAGTAACCATGAGCCAAAATAAATATTTCCTCTTCTATGTTGTTCTTGTCAGGTATTTTGATCACAGCAGCACAAAACTGACTAACACACATGTAGCACTATTGGTTTATTAGAGGAAGTGAGAGAA